>PGIR01000049.1:0-227170 GCA_002812735.1 Scedosporium dehoogii | reverse complement strand
AAAAAAAAAAAAAAAAAAAAGAAGAGAGAGAGAAACCAACTGCCGCAGCTCGAGTGATGCTGCTGTTTATAATAAAAAAGATTGAAGAAATCGAGCGGATGCAATGTGTTCATGAGGGGGGAAGAAGAGGAATCCAGTAGACATGGGGGAGTATGTAAGTGCTCACCTTTCTCTGAATTGCAGGAGGCAGAGATTCGAACTCTTCTTTCGTCGTCACGCCTGGTGAAGAGGTTGACGCGTTTCGGTGGCCCTTCTTGTCCTTTGGCTTCGTCGTCCGAGCCGTCATCGATTGCACCGGACTATTTACGGCCATGCCCGCAGATACAGCTCGGGTTTCCGACTGGACAGGCGAAACCCTGTGATATGTGCCGTCGCTGACGCATCTTCCCTCAAAAGTGGTCGTCGTCGGAGAGAAATTCTTGCTGTTTCTGTCTCCGTTGAGCCGCTGCGACCGGTACCGCTGGTACTCCTGCGCCGTCAACGGACGAGTCGAGACTGCCATGTGCGCCGGGCCTGCCATGTTGCTAGATTTTGTAGTCTCGGTTTCCTGCGTGTGGTCCGGAGGTGTCGGTGTCACTGATCCTGCAGTGAGCGGAAGATTGGCCGGGCTCCACACTTCGCTAGACTCGGATGTGTTGGAGGAGGACGTCGTACCGTCGGACAGATGCCCAGCACTGCTCCTTTCTGCGTCGAGGAAGCTGTCGAGTTGATCACTGAGAGCTATGGCGACTTCGAGTTCGCTGAGCTTATCCAAAGCTACAGTATCGAATTCGTCAACGTCGTGGTCGTTGTGATTGTCGTTGTTAGTGCTGCACCGGTCGTCCTCGTCGTCCACCGCTAGAATTCCGTGCTGTTCAAAGTTGGGCCAAACAGAAAGCCGATAAACTGGGGGCAACGCGGGAGGAACGTCGGTTTTGTTTTCCCTCGTGTTCTCGACGTCGCCAGGGCTATTGTGATTGCTGATGACAGCCGGATCTACAAGCACAGGGTCCTCCCCGTTGCTCTTATGACCGTTGTCAGGGGTCCGGGGCCTGGATGTGCCTGTCGTTTGCGAAGATGACGAGGATTCTGTCGCTGTGGAAGGGGTCGAGAGTGGAGTCGACCCTGCTCGGAAACCGTCCGATCCAGTTCCGCTGGAGAAGCCAAGCTGTAGATTGGGATATACCCATTGTTGCTGCCAAATGGCGTCGGCCGCGAATCCCATTGCGTTTTTGAAATCAATCCCGAGTCCCGGAGCGCGAATGTTGCGATACTACTTCGTAGCTGTTTGGCAGGGTGGGAGTTTTGGCGAGGTTGCTGGGATTCTCGGACTAGGGTGATTTTGCCAACAGCTCCGGCCTTGTCCGTCTGTAATGAGACTCCGCAAAGAAACCCTGGAATGCGGCGTGCTTCGAGGGCCCAAAGAGAAGGGAGAGAAAAAGAGGGAAGCAAGGGTCAGGTGTGATTTCCTAGTTTCAGGGTGAGCTAATATAAATTGTAAAGGATCGGTGATCCCGTTCACGGCTGAAGGAGAATCGGGGCTAAGATGAGGAGAGGACTGGACATGAGCTTCGTGATCCAGAAAATACTCGTCAAGTGTAAACGCGGTTGAGGGGAGTCGAGAAATGGATGGGATTATGAAGGATCCGTTCGGTGGGAGCAGGAGAGGAAAGGCAAAACAATGCAAAAAGAGACCCAAGAAATCTACGAAGTGAAACTCCGTTCGGCTTTGCTAGGAGCCAGAGTTTCCCGGGATGATAAAAGGATTGGATATCTTTGACTGTCCACGGGCTACAAACGCTTCATCACATCCCGTCTTTGTCTGATTCGGGGACGGGACCCTAGTCTTACTATATCTCGAAGAAACAACTTATACCGTATTCACGCTCACGAGTACTTCCTGCGTCTCAGATCGTGAGAAGGGTGTGCGCCATGCCTCGGCTCCCCTCCTACTCTCACATTTTTCTAAGCATCAAAACTTGCTAATATTATATGGCATCTGCTGTTCCGGGACCTGTGTGCCTTGCGGTAGACTCTTATCGACTCGAGTTTGGGCTTGTGGGATGCGTGATGCGCAATGCATCTCCCAGATTCATTCCCTTCCTTGCTCAGGAATTACTTCGCCCGTTGCTTCGCCCATCATAGGCACAAGCACTAATAGTAGACTTATGCCGAAGAATGGGCCAGGTACACGACAAGGTCTGCATGCGATGCTTCGTACCTGCCGCGT
The DNA here is from genome assembly GCA_002812735.1 of Scedosporium dehoogii. Classification (NCBI taxonomy): domain Eukaryota; kingdom Fungi; phylum Ascomycota; class Sordariomycetes; order Microascales; family Microascaceae; genus Scedosporium; species Scedosporium dehoogii. The sequence goes on along the minus strand of PGIR01000049.1, from coordinate 224,961 downwards.
GCAAGTACCATGCAATCGCCTTTCCACCACCCGAGCCAGGCGAGTCCCAGTCCATATTGACCCTAGTGGAGTATAACAGTATACTTCGTAGTGCAAGGACAAGGAGCAAGAAATGGGCTCGTCTCCTTGCTCCACGACTTCGTACATGTATACTTCACACTCCGGCCTGTATGTACATTCGATCCTTCGTACTCCCCTTGCTTGCGCTCTAAGCTGGTGCCGTCACAGAAAAGCCCAGAGTGCCCGCAAGGCCCAAGCATCACCAAGCATCTCACCCATTGCGACTCCATCCTTCATCCTTCGTACTCCGTACGGAGTACACTACGGAGTAGTCTTGTCAATAAGAGATACGCCCCGTCCTATATCAGCAAAGTGTCTGAAACAACCTCAGTCACGATGCGCTGGCAAACCTTCCGATAAATTCTCAGACCATTGTTCCAACGACCGGTATAAAATATATGAACGAGACATGATATTTGGCAGGTCTAAGAATGATTTACTTCCTACCATTTGTGTCGGAGCGAATCTCAGTCTTTTCCTCACCGTCTCTCCTCCCTTGCGAGAAAGACAGATGTTCATACCAGCCGTGGGGTGATCGGCAATAATACCGTTGCAGCAAAGGCACCATTCATCGGCCTCGCCTTGAAAACAAGAAGGGTTTCCTCAGACCCCCACCCTGGCTTTTTCTTTTTCTTTTCTTTTCCTTTGGTTCGGTGTGGTGCCCTGGCTTCCACGACGAAATACGCATACTTGGTACCATCCATGATCCGTGAAACAATGTGGTGCTCCCCTCGCTATCGACAAGGGCAGGAACCAACAACTCTAGCAATAATTATGTTCGCATGAAATGCTCTTTGAAATCAATCTTATTCATTAAGACTGGGAAGTAATAATAACAAACTATTTACGAAGCAGGCACAAGACTCGCTTCGAGGAAGGCTTCTGCTTCCTTATTGCCTCCCATCCTCTTACGAAGTACGAAGTGGGAGGGAGGGAAAGTACTACGTCTTTGCAGCATGATTGATACACAGTAATACTCCGTAGATTGATGTCTGTCCAGAGTACGAAGTACTGAGGTATCCTCTTCGACGCGATGTCGTCAAGTTCAAGCACCAACCCATCTGCCACGCCCTGATCGGCAAACTGCCCACCATCTAGAAGTCGCCAGAGAAGGCAAAACGGGCGTCACTCCTACGGCGCCTCGGCCCTATCGCAAACCATGATCGCCTTTCTTCACCGTTTCCTGTCACATTCGACCGACATGTTGGGGTCCGCAAACGGCGACCCGGGTCTGCATTTTGCCTACACACATTCACCAACACGAATCAGCCGAATCGTCGATCCTGTTGATAAAGTTTATCCACTGAAGCACGAAGTACAGAAGTAAGTACGGCGTGCGAACCGAAAACAGGCTGAGTGAGCACCAGCGGGAGACGCCCGAGTCCAATCGGCCTGTCTTGTCACGCTCAGACAATGGTCCCACGCAGAGACAACGAGCCCGCTCACGAACCGAAGCTCGTCAGCCCATGACATCCATCCCATCATGCTAGTAGGTGCAGAATCTGCGACAACCGTAGCCCAGACGCTATACCTCGTTAACGATGGGACCCCTCCCGAAGTTCATCGCTCCAGGGCATTCTACGGGAAGCTTCCATACAGGAGAAAACAGGAAAAGCCTCCCGAAATTTTTCGCGAGTGTGTCAATTGGAAAGGGGCTGCAGGTGACGAGGGCGAGACAAGATGCTGAACCATGGTTCGTAGGATGGCACCTTGCTTATCTTGGAACGGGAAAAATAATAGGAGAAAGAGGACATCACTGCCGCATTTCCTGAGAAGAATCAATGATGTTCGCGCCTTCACGCACGGCTTCGCCCACGGCATTGTATACGCCAGAGAAGACAGAATTGAAGAGACAGCTACTGGCCATTACTGCATCGTCTGTCAGCGGAAACCCTTCTGCTCGGGCCGATGTACAAAGCAACTCAGTTTGAACGAACATGGAACGAACATTTATCGTGCAGGCATCTTCGTGACGGCTTGCACAGACTCGGCTCGGCGCCCAGACCTCGACTCTTAACTTCCCTTTCTCTCGCTCTCGTACTAGAGTCGAGGCAATGGCGGGACAACGAGCCTTAAAAGCTCGACTAAGGTCGTGCGCTGGTGCCAAAATCCAAAAATACAGATAAGCTCTCTCGACTCGATGCGTCGTACATACTTCGTACATAATACACAGCCTGCAATTTGCAAGTCCACAAGGACCGGTTGAGAGATGCCCGACACTTCACTTGCGAGGTGCTTTGCCGAACTTCGTAGCGAAGCTCTGCGCCGAGGACACGCTGCTTCTACGCACATCCCTCTACTTATCCGGTCTATGGGAGATAGCTGACCCTCCGATCCGCTCAATTCCTGAGAGGGCCCGGCCATGGGACAGGCAAAGACGGGACGATAACCACCCAAGTTCCTACGAAGTACGTATGTATTGTGTCCTTGTGTGTGCCATCATACGCAGCGTTCTGAACTACCAACCTGCATGGCCTGGCTTTCAACATTCGAAGCCGGTGCCAACAATCGAAGAAGATGCCGCCCCATTTGTAAAGTGACCTGCAGATAGTCAAGCACCACTATCTAGAGTTAGTACGAGTATCGCCTCGTTTCGTTCGGTCTCTCTTCTTCCCGTCGTGCGCTAATAACTGAGAAGAAACCCACATCCGAGAGTCATACCTCTCACTTGGGGTCTTGACCGGTCACTCCTCGGGGATATTCCGCAGCACTGTGGTCCTCGGGAATCTCTGTGCGCTCCGCTTCGCCAAGTCAACCGAGCACGGCTGGCCAAGTCTCCACCACTCATGTCAGCGATGCCGCGACGGTGGGAAAAGGAAGTGGTGAATTGTTTCCAGTGAAGAACATTCTGAGATATGATGTCTATTCCACATCACAAAGGCCTTCACCTAGGGACGCCATAAGGCGCGGCTGGATAGGCAGGTCCGTAGACGGCATTTGAGACGGCAATCAGGTGCGCATCTTCGCATCTTGGTAGACGACTGCACCAGGAAAGAAGGGGGGGAGGGGGAACACACAAGAAACATCAACCTACCAGAGCTTGCAGATATTCATCGAATTCATAGTACCAGAGAAACAACGCTGGAATCGTTCATGCCATGCCGCCTCCTCCTGTGCCTTGCAGCGATCTACACTTAGTATAGCAGCGTACTATATTATACTCCCTCCCTATTTCCGTTGGCAATATCCTCCCGGGTTTTGAGGTATTGGCCTGCCCTGGCAGTGGCTGGCCTCTTGGGACTATAATCCGGAGAGTACGGCGCCAATTGAAGGGCCATTTGGAGTCTCGCCCACTGGCAAGAAAGAGACACCAAAGTTGAAGAAGGAAGAGAGATTATAGTTCTAAAAGATGACAGTTCAATGATTAATCTTACACTCACTCACGCGATCCTTTACGAAGGAGCTTTGCAGAGAAACACCCGAAATTAGGACAGCCAACGGCCAACACGAACAAGACCCGCCGAGAAAGCACGCGAATAATATACATGTTCTATGCTCGTGGAACCCCAACAATCACCGACATAGATGATCTCGAAGAGTAATTTCGGTCCAGCGTTTAGGCTTTTCTAGCTACGCTGATCACTGCCGTGTCATTCTCGTAGTTCACAAAGATATGCCGGGACGTCACAGAGAGTCTTTCCAGTCAAGACTGCCTCTCTATAACCGCGCTTTCTTTATCCAACCCAGCACTCTCCGCTCGGCACTTTAACGACCTGATGAAGTATGGATAGAGAGATGTATATACAGATGAAATAGATACATCGCTCGTGTGGGAATGGGGAGCGGGAGGTTTCTTCGACCCCCTTCGTCATTCTTCGATCTGAGAAAGCTGTATATCTCGTAGGATGCTTTGCGAAGCCTCAAATATATATCAGTAGTGGGCGATATTATGGGTCTTTAACATGCTAGAGAAGTCATCATTCATGGCATTGAACCTTTTTATTTCCGTGTCAACACCCACGGGCAAAGCCATGGCCTCCCCGAAAACGGGCAGACGTAACGACGTTTGCATATTGGGGGGTGTCAGCTATCACCTAGATCAGCTGTATCTGCTAAACACCTTCTTCTGGTAATTCATATTGTACATTCCCCAGCCAGTCTCCGAACATTTCCCCGTTCCTCCTTTACTATCTGGTTCCGTCATGCACCCGCTTCATACCCATCAGGCTGTGGCCTGCTTCGGAACTTGGACGCTTTCAGCGGCCTTGTCTCCTCGCGTCTCCGGGAGGGAGTCGATGGGGTCCCAGTACTCGTAAACCTTGTTTTCCTTTCCTCGTCCTTTGATAGCTGGAGCTTCATATGTAGACAGACCAGTCTTTTGGTCGTATGACTTGTAGGAGCAAGCCAATCGTTTTCCGCCGCCTCCGGGGAGGTCGACGATAAATTGTGGAATCATAAAACCTGCAATAGAGCCACGGATGTGAGCCTCAAGTTCCAGAATAGTCCGGAGAGGCGTCCGCAGATGCTCAACTCGCTCCACCATGTCGCATTGGTAGACGTAATACTATATCCCGCGCTGTCAGAACATGAATCCCAAGGGAGAAGCTTCGTTTCGGGGCTTAAAAGACTTACCGGCAAAACGTTCATATCCGCCAGGGCCCGGACGAGCTTCGACATGGTGGCTACATTGTCATTCACGCCACGGAGCAAGACGGTCTGATTTCTGACCATAACTCCTGCTTCGAACAACTTCTGGCTCGCCATCTCCGTGACCCACGAGATCTCGTTGGGATGGTTAAAATGGGTATGCAATGCCATTGCCTTGCCCATCTTCCGAGCCTTCTCCGAGACGCTGATAATGGCATCAACCCACTGATCGTTTCGATCCAGGATCCTGTTGGGGCTCACTGCGAGTCCCTTGGATGCGAACCGGAACCTCTTGATGTTGTCCATTGAGATAAGTCGCTCACCAATCATGAGGATATGCTCCGGCTGGAGGTAGTACGAATCTCCACCAGACACCACGATGTCATGGAGGGTAGGGCAGCTCTCCATATACGCGAAACACTCCTCCCAACGCTTGCGAGTAGGCTTGAGCGACAGCTTTTGGACATTCTCAGTGTCGGCACCTACAGCATAGGAGCGAGTGCAAAACGTGCAGTATGTAGGGCACACGGAAGTAGCTAAAAGGCCACGGTGAGAATCTTGTCAGTAACTAATATCTTGGCAAAAGGAGAAATGAAAACAAATATCTTACGCAAGAAAAGAGCCTTGTCCGGGTATCTGTGGACCAGTCCCTTCACAGGTGAATCCGCTGTCTCATGCAGGGAGTCCAAGACCAGCTGAGGGTGGTCCGGAAGCATGGAAGACTTGAGCGGAATAAACTGTTTGAATATGGGATCATTTCGAGGGTCTTGCCAGTTGATGCGGCTCAGGATGTAAGGACTGATCAAGAATTAGCAACTATATCTACATCTTCGTTTAGCAACACACTAGGCTTTACGTACGTCATTCTGACAGCCATCGTCGCTGCCGATACGCCAGCGAAGATGTCCGCAATGAAGGCATCTCGAGATTGCGTCTGGCTGCCATTAGAATCGAGAGGGATGTCCTCCGGCAAGACAGAAACGAGGAACTTATGAAGCTTCTCTGGGCCCTGGACGAGATTCGCAATCTATGACAGACCTCGAGTGTTAGTACATATCAGAATGAGACCGAATATCGAAACTTACCGTCCATCTATAGCTCATGAATGTCTTGGCATCGATTCCCTCCCAGATGGGAATCTTGCGCCAAAACTCCTCACGTTTGATTGATCCTGCGTGTTTAGGGATGAAAGAGCCATCGTGGGCTAGTTCCTGGGTGGATCCCTCACTATCAAGATTCGACATGGTCTTGATATCATCAAAGGAAGCCCCAGAAGTGTAACGGGACTGAATGATGCTACGACCAAGTCGGGGTAGTTTGACACAGGGCCTCATGAATTGGTTCACGACCAGCGAGCCTTTAAGAGCCCGGTGGGCTTTGGGTAGTGAAAACATGACTGCTGGCTATCTTTCCTAAGAAGTTGTTGTCAGTATCAGTATCAATGGCTTCAAGAAAGGATGGAGTTGATGCTACTTTTTGCTTGGCAAATGATGGAAGATGGGTTGGTAGGGACTAAGGAATCGACGTGTATGTTGTATGTTGACGGATAGAAAGATCAACACATATCCAGATGGGTTTGGAATGACAGACATTCCTTCTCAATGAGGTGATGGATATCAGGGTGCAAACACTCTCCTTTCCTTGCATCTCTAAGTTGTGCCTTCCGATGATTGACTTACTGTGGATCTTCCTTTATTTGTGACGCGCCTTCTTTGTGAATAGGACCTTGTCAATACCGGCCTCGAAGACGACCCTCAGTGCCGGTCCTTCTTCCTATGACTTCCTCTTGCGAGTACAAAGCAGCGTAGATCAAGATGACCCACCGCCTCCCCCTCGGCCTTGACTCGGATGGTAGGTTTGGTTTGTGATATTTCGTCTCTTTCGTTCCTAGACGCACCCAAAAACAAGTCAGCCCCATCTTTCCCCCGCCCGCAGTAAGAACTCTCCATCGCGTCAACATCATTCCAGCTATCGTCATGACCGGCAAACCCCCTTGCGAGTCCTTTCCAGGTTGGCCCAAGCAAGTTCGAAGAAACAAACACGCCCTCCCCCGCTATCGGGCGGTGAAAAGGGCCGTACCGGCCGCGTCTTATACCCTCTCCGCTTCTCGGCCGTTCGGCCATGCCGATACGGAGGCTAGACAGTTCTTTTGGCCCTATATCGCTGATGCAGTTGAGGATTTCAAGTCCTCTTTGCCGCAAATAGCACTGTTTACAAGAACGTCTGTCCCGCCGCGGCACAGCCACCATCACATACATCAATCGTTGCACAAGGAACGGACCTTTTGCCCGTGCTTCTCCTGTCCCTTGCTCACGGAGACCCCGCATATCCGTCCACGGGATGTTGGATGAATCTCTCCGATCACGAGACTGCTTGAACTGAACGAACCATGCCTTGCCGTTAGATACGTACCCTATGTCTAGATATCAAGATCTGCAACCCCTGCAGTCGGAGCTCCTTGCTTTTGACGATTCTTTAGTACGGCTTTGATGACGAGCAGGGCAGGATATCGGCAGCCCCCCGCTTTAGGCGGTCCGACGGAGGCTAGGACCCGGGGGCTTGCTACTGTCGAGCGCCTTCACCGGAAGCCTCGCTCTCCACTTTTCATGTGTGTTTGTTTGCACCAACGTCTAGTTTCTCTCGAGGAAGCGGAAGAGGAGTGGGATTGGCAATGAAAGGAACAAACGAGGGAGGGTGCGTGCTCTGTGGCTCTCCTCTGTGCTTTCAATCATGAAGAGGAGGGGAGCAACAGTCTCTTATACACCTCCTTGCCCATCCACTTGAGATCTTTGGATCTTTGGCCTTCAACCCCCCACCTGCACATCTCAGCTGCTCTCGTTGATCCCCTCTCTGTTCAGAACCTCTATGTAGGTAGGCCAATGTTTATTTTTTCCATTTTTCTCCTCCTTTCTCGTTCTTCTCCTTTCCCCTTTGGACAATTACAGCTACTTGCAGGCCATGTCACAGATACAAGAGCTCCCGCAGGAACCCCACGCTGCCATTTGCTACAACACCGACAAGTAAGGTTCATGCGTTGGCCCTTGTTGCATCATGCCAATATTTCTTGGGCCTCTAGTCCGTTATGATATCTGATATGGGTTGAGTGCTTACAATTTTCCGTACTTTATTCAGTGGGCTAAAATTAGAGCCTATCACGAGAAGCCCTCCTGACAGTAGCAACACCAACTTGGTCGGCGGTGATGGCTCTGAAATTATCTACGGAGTACCGGCTCCGAATATTGAGCCAATAGTAACGGCGCCGAATGCTGAACCGAGAGAAACGGCGCCGGTACCTGTGGTGGGAGATGGACCAGGCACGTATCCAGACGGTGGGCTGCGGGCCTGGATCGTTGTTCTCGGCTCAACGGCAGTCATGGTACCGACCTACGGCCTGATGACAGCCGTAGGTTTGTTTCAAGTATACTGGAAAGAACACCAACTGTCGTCCTACTCGAATCCGGAGATCGCCTGGATCATATCCGTCTTCGGTTTTCTTGATATCTTCCTCTCTGGTCCCGCGGGGTTTCTATTCGACCGAGTGGGAGCTCGGAGACTCCTCTTACCTGCAAGCGTGGTCTACTTTTCTGCCTACCTTGGTCTGGCCTTCAGCAGCAGGTACGAGCACTTCATGGCATGCTTCGTCATAGCTGGAAGTAGTGCGTGTAAGTGGGAGCCTGGCACCCTGCACCCCAACAAAAGCACATATCCCGGGGCCAAGTTGAAAGTAGAAGGAAACCATGATGCAACCTCTTACCTGTCTGTACTCATCTAGCCGTCCTGACAACCATCTCAACTGCTGTTATCAGCCATTGGTTCTACCACAAGAAGGGTTTAGCAATGGGAATTGCGACGATGGGATCCGGGATCGGCGGTGTCTTCTTTTCCGCCATTCTCCAGCCTCTCTTTGAGCGACTTAGATGGAAGGACTGTATGCTGATTCTCAGTTTCATTATATGTGGCTTTGTCACTATCGGTATTCTCTGCGTCAGCTCGAGGGTCTCGCCTAGAACGGATAAGTTCTTCGACTTCTCGTGCTTCAAGTCTCTGAAGTTTCTCTTGACGACATTTAGTGTATCTGGTATGTAAGAGCATGTACGCCCGCATGTTGCCCAGACATCGGTATCTTTCCGCTATGCTCTTTTCCATTCTCTCGTGGATTTAAGAGGCAGATACCGCTATATGTACCATCAAAACCTCCATCCCATGCCACATCCAAATGCACACAGACACACCTATTTACCCACCCACACGCAGCAACCCTAGTGCACCTCAACCATGCCTGCATACACATGGTGTCCAGCTGCGGATATGATCGTGTATCCCTGTTTCTTATCCACACTTCTGTTGCGATTTCGTTGACGGCCATAATTAGAACTAACCTGCATCATCGACGTAATCATAGGCTTCGAGCTCGTTCTCTTCGCCAGTTGGGGTTTAATACCGACTTACTCAAAGGTAACCTCCTTAGGAAACGAGTTTTATCTCATGCTGGCATTGAACATGTAGGTCACAAAACTACTCTTATTGGCTTGGGAATTTCACAACCAATAATCCTCCTTGCTAATCCTTCTGGTTGTCTTCTGAGCAGTGGATCTACCCTCGGACGCCTCATCCCAGGCTACCTCGCTGATAGGATGGGAAGTTTCAACGTCACTTTAACCATGACAACCGTTACCTTGTTGGCAATCTTGACGATCTGGCTACCCGTGGGGGACTCTTCCGAGGTGGGTCTTTACGTTGTGAGTGTATGCCTCGGGTTTGGAACAGGCTCGTTCGTTTCCACATCGGCGACATGCCTGGGCCAACTCTGCGACGTACGCGACATGGGTAAGTACCTTGGAAGCTGCTATACTGTAGTCAGCCTATCAACCTTGGCGAGTACACCGGTTTGCCAGTATATACTCAGCCATAATGGGCCGGCGGCGCTCATCTGGTTCCTGGCGGGAGTTTTGGCATCCGCACTCGCGAGTTGCCTTGTGGTGAGGTGGGCTCTTTTGGGATATCGGTGGGTGTGGCTCGTAAAGGTATAGGATGTGAATTATGAGGAAATCAAGAGGTATCACATCTTATGGTAAGGCTACTTCGGGCATGGCAGGCATGGAGGGTACGAGGGGTGTTCATATGTATGGGATTCATACATGGAGTGATCTACTAGTAGAATACACGAGAATCGGCTGGAACTCTGTCCCATGTCCCACCAGGTTTATCATGGCATTTACTAGCTGGCACCCATATATTCTTTGCAATTCACTAAGGTTAGTTTCTTTAGGGTTGGGGTTTGGGTTGTTTGCAAGCCTCGCACGACTTGGGCGGGATGTTGGTGATTGGGAATACCACTGTCTGAGAGGGGTAATGCCAGTGTACACGGAAGAACCTACCTTCGTCCAACAACTTAGCAGAGCGCAAACTGCTGTGTGGGATTCGGTTGCTCGGGCAGACAGGGCTGTAAGTAGGATCTAGTATGTTTCAGTCGAGCTAGTTGTAATATTGAAAACCTTCTATACCCACCTAACTGTGACATCGTTACGCGAGACACCAAAGCATATTATCACCACCCTCCCCATCGGCGTTGGGCTAATCTAGGCAGCAGACTACGCACATACTTATCCAGTCCGGAATCCTTGAGCAACAGACCTGCAGGAACTCGACTCAAGCGAACCGGATTACAAGATAGAAACAAAGGAAACGGTCTTTTTGAACAGTGAGACATTTAGCAATCCGACATGTTCTACGAGGTAAGACGCTACCTCTGGCGGGTCGCCTGCTTCCGAGTGGCGGGCTGGCCATCTCCCTAGCCTCGAAACTGTGGACGCAGGCAGACGGCAGCTATCGGCTCTTCCGAGTCCCCCGAGGCATTAGAGCAAGGCGGGGGGAAGGGCATTTTAAACCCGTGGGTGACCCAAACGAGCCCTGCAATAGACATGATAGATATGATATATGATATTTTTTGCTCTTGTTGCCTGAAAACAACCTCTGCATTGGGAGCTGAGTCGACTCTTGTCCGAAAGAAGGTAGCGCGCCCACGACGAAGTGTCAGTGACTGGCCCACCCTCCTATCCATCGAGTTGGCCCAAAGTATGTCGTGGATGGGATGGCAGCTCGGGTCTGCGGACGGCAATGTGATCGATTTGGGACAAGTCGCGGCCCGAGTGTGTCGGATACCAGCGTCTCTTGTCTTTCTACCCGCGAATGGGCGGGCCGGTAAGTTCACGAACCCGGTGAGAGAGAGGAGGGAGCTCGCCATCCCAACATGTCGTCATACCATCGATTAGATTCTCGACTGGATTCAATACGAAGGTTTGGGGGGCCACCTTTGATCTTCCAACCGTCACAGCCTGGCGAGGGCCGAGGGAGGCGTCCTGGCCATCCTCTTACTGGCCTTCTGCATGTTGGTTCGACTGCATGCGCATCCGTGCCGAGAACCTTAGAACTAGGCCCAACAAAGATCGAATATTAACCCTGGGATCGAACAAAAAGAAAATGGGTAGAACCAGGCGCAGCAAACGTCGCTCTTTCGCTCTATTTGTTCCTGCTACTTCCGAGGGAAGAGAAGAAGCAACGTGGGGACGGACGGGTCTGCGTTTGCTTTCTACCCAATCCCATTCCAAGGAATTGGTGCGTAAAGTTCGCTGGACATCAATTAACATCCTACTTGGTGTACCGAGTATGCATGTCCTCGCTTTGAATAGCATGATTGCGCCTGTCAGAAATAAGCGAGAAGAGATCAAGATCAGAAGGTAGGCACAACCTCCATAGTCTCCCTCCCTTTCCGTCTCGAGACCAACGTTCTCACGGCTGGGTGTTAACCAGTCCGGACTCCCAGCTTGTCCTATGTCGCACGCCATTCATTTACTGTTTTCAGACTAGGCAAACCAAGACCGGGGCGGACCCGGTGATGGCTGCACGGGACCGCTTCGGGAACTAACGAGGTCAATCAAAGAGGGGCGGAGGGTCTAATGGGGGCGAGATGGGAAAACCGTCTCCGCTCCTCCATCTTCTGGGTGAGCAAGTATTAGGTCAAGCGAGAATGGCTGGAAGTAAGGGGAGAGTATGAATAAGAGGAGAGAATGTTAAATGTGATAGAATATTGAGTAGTTGAGAGGGTTCTCCGCGTCTATTGTGCTTTCGTTTTTAGTTCCTTGCTTTTTATTTCATTTCTTTTTTTCGCCATTCCCACCTTCTCCTCCTCCCTTGACGTTGTTTTCCCTCGCAGTCCATGTGGGTATTCGCGCCTTTCGCCGTTGAAACTATCCAGACATTCCGTCCGTTGCTATTGTTACCCTTTCACAGCAGCTCTTTCCTCTGGAACGTCGATCCTATTTACCTCTATAAGATGGCATTATACATAAACATGGGACAATGAAGATGAGAAAAATATATATAAAGGAGGGTATCACAAAAGATCCTTTGGCCCCGAGGTATGTCTGTGGGGGCAGGAGATGCGAGAGCTTCGCCCCGCAAGTCAAACCCACCAAACCCACCAAACCCACGACGCGTCAGGACTCTGTCGCCAGCGGGGAGGCGACACTGCATACGCGTCCGCTTAAGATCCCCCGTGCTTCGTGCCCCACAGATCAAAGGACTTCGATCTCCGTTCTTGGCCGGGTGCATGTTGCTGCGACGGGCTCGGCACGTCGACACCTGCGTCCGGACTAACGCTAGGCACGGCATACGTGCCTGCATCTTTTCCTTGGACATTAGAACCCTCATCCCTGTCCTCAGCGTCGTCCCCGGAAATGGTCTTGGCTACATTCTGGAGAACGTGGACCAACCCAATGCCGGAGAGGAGTCCTCCCATGTGTGAGGCCAGATCAGCTTGAGCCGCCTTCGATGGTGCAAAGGCAGCAATGAGGTTCCATAGCAAAACGGAAATGAGGAAAGCGACACCGTCAACACCCTCACTTGGCTCGGCCGGGAAGCCCATGATCCTGAACTTGTCCCAGAGATGGAGCCAGAAGTAGGCGGCCGTAATACCTAGGACGGCCCCCGACGCACCGAGACTGGCCACGCTCGCGCCGTGAACGCAGAGACTAGCTACGTAACCAATGACACCCGAAGATAGGTATAGGGCTAGGAAATTTGCCCGGCCGATCTCATCGTGCAGGCGATTTCCAATGTAGTAGAGCATGGCCATGTTGAGGCCCAGATGGCTAAGCTTCTGGTGAGAGAACATGCTCGTGATGAGGGTGACGGGCCTAGGCATAGCGACGACGAGCATGAAGTAATTGTTGAGGAATCGCCACAGAGGCGGAATCTTCCATAAGCTCCACACAGCCAAGTTAAGACCGATAAGCGTGGCGACTGTCACGGCACCTGCCGAAAACTCGGGGAAGACTCGATCCCTTGGCTCTGGTGGATTATAGATCATCGCGAACCCTATACACGAGCCAACAAAAAGGATGGCGAAGGTGATAGAGGGTGCCAGACGGTCCCAAGCGGAGAGTTCGGGGGCCTCTTCGATGCCGGAAGTACCTTCCTCCATCCACTTTTGCATTCGGGGACTGACCGCGCCGCGCTCGACATAGGCCTCGAGCGTGCCCGCAACTGGCTCTCCCTTGACCTTCCTGTCTTCTTCCATGCGCTTCTCTTCTGCCTTGATACGTGCCTGGTTCCTGGCCCGCATAAGATCTATGGCGCTGTATCCGTAAACAGGGTCCGGTTTATAGTCAATCTCGAGCTCGTCGTCCTTCGGGGAAGCGTTAGTCGTCTCCGGTTCTCCAGCGACAGTAGCCGGTGCTTCTTTGTTGATAGCAGCCTCTTCGGTTGGCTGCTTCAATCCGGCCATTTCCTTTTCCAGCTGCTCAAGCTCGTCCTGTGCCCTTAAACCAGAGTTCATTGTTTCGTCAACCGGGATTTTCTGTCTCAAATATTCCAATGCCGTCTCCTGTTGCTTCTTCGTAAAACGTGCCGTATTCGCCTTGTATGCTGGATCGTCGAGAGTACCAGCCACACGTCGCCCGTGTAGAATTCGGAGCAGGGTATTTGCAAATTCGGGCTTCAGTTTCGTGCCGAAGATTCGCGCGACTTCGGCAGGAGTCAGGTCCTTTTTCGCGAATGGCAGACCGTCGCGGTCACGATACGTAGGAGGCAGCTCCTCGTACATGGTGAGGAGCCCAGTCGCCGCGGGGCGGCGAGAGCCCGAAGGAGAAGCGGAGTCCTCCTTGTACCATTTCACTCGGTCGAGGAACCCGGGGCGTTTCGGCGGTTTCGGGGACGAGCTGGCGAAGAGAGGGGATGCAATGGAAAAGCAGCGAATGTTGGATGTCCGACATATTGCTTGCCTCGGTACTACGCGTGTCGATAATGCGACCCGGAGGCAGAGCTTCGGACTAGAGAAGCCGAGGAGACTCATGATCGCTAACACATTGGTGGCTCCTGAGAGATAGATGCTGGAGCGTATATGAGTCGAGGCACTCCGGAGGACGACAATGTCCTCAACGAAGGACAGCCCGGTCAGAATCACCGAGGAATTGCGTAATTGGTTCGCACCAGGGGAGGAATTAGGTGCGCGTCCGGCGAAGCATTCCAGAATTCGACCAGGGCCGAAACAGTGGTCTTCGCCTTTGAAGATTAATCAATTTTTAGTCGCGTCCCAGATCACGAGATGTTCTAGCACGCGGAACGGGACTGCAATTTGAGTGGCGAATAGATGCACGGTGGGGTGGATTTATTTAGTCAGAACCCCACCTGCTCCAAGAGGCAACAGCAACTTGATCCAGCAAACACTACATCATCATCACCGTGAGAAGGAGCTTCCAACTCCCACATTTTACCAAACTTCCCCAGCACTGAATCGACGACACTCCAATACGCGAAGTCATAGAGTATCTCCGAGAGACCAAAACACAAACGATAGCCTAAAAACCATCTGGCGACGACAACTGCAGCAGGAATCAAACCAGCTACTGCTCTCGCCCTCCGGACCAGTCCATTTCCCGACTCGCCACCCCAAACGAAAGCTTCTTCGAAGAAGAGAGGAACCATGTCCTCCGAGGCCGAGCCAATTTCTCTCGAGCGCTTCGCGGAGGCACTGAAAGAGCTTCCACTCGTGAGCCTCCGCCTCAAGGTTCTCGAGATCCGCAACTCAGTATCCCACTTAATCTACTCCAACGCTGAGCTCAAACCCTTCGCCGAAGCCAACCCCCCCGACGAGGTGTGTGTGGAGGCAATACGTGAAAACGAAATCGTGCTGGAGCGCATGGCGGGCCGGATATCAATATTGAAATTCGAGGTGGAGGAGAGGGGCGGGAAGTGGGAGGACTTTGAAGCCGGGGTTTTTGAGCGAGACATCCTTGTCAACGGCACCGAGGCCGACGCTGCTGGCGAGAGTGCCCCTGCAAGCGGAGACGCTTCTGGAAGGCAAGGAGGTGCGACCGCCGATGGGGGGAGATCACACCCGGCATGGAGCGATGGGACTTTCCAAGTCGGCACGATTAGGCTAGGGGATGGTGGCATAGATGCTCGGCAGAATGGGTCTGCGACAAGAACGGGGCTGAGTGATGCGGAGCTCGCGAGCCAACTTGAAGAGCGGATGAGAATCCTCGAAGGCGAAGGCGATGATGATGACGCGGGACAGAATGGGCTTCATCTCTAATTCATTTCCCACCCGCGCCGCGAAGAAGTTGATTAGGCCATTACAACCTTCCCTTACACGACTCGCAGTACATTCCAATTCTACATCGCGAGGTTTCTGCGATCATCACTTACGAACCATACACGCCCGCGAGTCGAGCTTCGCTCCTCCGGTCACCAGCCCGTACCCAAACTCCCTTCCCTCTCGACCATGGCACCGTTACAAGTGTCAACCACCTCCATTGACCATGGGTCACCGCCATGCCTTCTCTCGGAAGGACCAGGCATTAGCGAGAGATGAACACATCTCAGAGGAACCCATCCACATGATTCACACTTGGTACTCACGCACGGCAAACACGCAAGGGAGGCTGCAGAAATTCTAGACGCAATGAATCGACTGATACTACCTAAGCATCAAGCGCAAGTAGGTGCATAGACAAAATAAAATACAAAGGGGAGACTGGGCACCAAGCTGCGCGTCCCCCCTGCGTCCCCTCTCGCAAAAAAGTCGTAATATAATATCTATACTGTCTGCGGGGGAAGGCAACAGAAGAAAAAAGTCTCGCCCCAGATTTTGCTTTGAAGTATCCGTTTGTTTTCGGTTTTGCCCCATTTTGGTCGATGTGTTTTCCTGTTTTTCTCGGTTTTATGGGCTGGGCTGGTCCGTGCAATCTTATGAACCACCCTGTTTCCTTGCCTCCCAAACGCCGTTTATAGTTCGAATAGGAGGAGCCTTGCTAGTGCATCTCGAGCCGCAGCTCCTGAGACTAAAACGCATCGCCTCCTCCCACTGACACCCAATACAAGCAGTTCGGCTTGTCCGATCCGAAACAGAAAGAAAAAAGAATCCACTCAACAGCAGCCGACGGTGCTACGGCGATTCTCTGGTATGGGTCATTTCCCTTTATGTATCGTACAGAGCCATAGAAATGGGTTGAAAAAACAAAGAATGAAGAAGGGGGTGGAATATATATGCGGGATCGGAGGTGATCACCGCAGATACCAAGCCTTGGATAAGGCTAGTACGTCTGGTGGTGGTGGAGACTTCAAACATCCCATTCCTGCTCTTCCTCCTCCTCATCATCGGGGCCTTGAGTGCTTAGAGCTGAGAACGATCCGTAGGTATTGGCAATGGCGGGCTTTCCGTTTGTGAGGGGGGCCTGAGCCTTCTGGACGGGCTCCGCAGTCTTGCTGGGGTGGGAAGACTTGGTGGCGATCCTGTCTTCCTTATCGCTGACGGCGCCCTGAGAAGTCTTCTTGCCCTTCTTGGACTTGGTGGACTTCACAGTGTTCCACTCATCACCCTCGGTCTCCGACTTGAGCAGCTCCAATTGTTCTTCTTCAGATGGAACAGAGACCCAAGTATCAGACTTGACCGAAGCAACGGAGGCGGAGATGTCCTGAGAAACGGGGGCGGCCGGGGCGGCCGGGGCAGGGGCATCAAAAGTATCCAAGAGCGGAGCGGCGGGGGTGGCAGCGGCGGGCTGACCATTGGGCTTTCCGGCGTTCCAGGCAGACCCACCATTGACCGAGGCAACGAATTGAGAACCATCCTTGGCGGGGCGTCCCTCAGACACGCGGGCAAGACGGCGCTGGGCCTCCATCAGCTTCTTCCGCTCTTGTTCGGCCTCATCGTTGGCAGCCTTGGCGGCCTCCGCCTTCTTTCGGTTCTGTCTCTGCTTCTTCGTCAAGGCAGGTTCGGCAGGCTTTTTCTCCTTCTTGGCTTTCTTCGGCTGCTGAGTCTCAGAGGGCAAAATACGGAGGCTGGAAGGACCGGGAGCGGGAGCCTCAAGCATATCGTCAACAGCGCCAGCATCAGCCGCGGCTACCTGGGGCGAGGGGACAGGCGACTGATCATCGTCGGCATCAATACCAGCAGTAGAGGAAGGAGGGGAGACACGGTTCTCGTCATCGAAAGCGTGGACCTGGGCGCGCGACTGCTTTACCGATTTTTGCTTCTTCTGGTCGTTACCGGCCTTGGCGACAAATTGCTTTCCCTGTTTCACGCTAGACAGCTGCCTAGCAAATTCCTTGTTGTTGATTTCGTCCTCGGCATCATCGTTATCGACGGCAGGCGATACAGAAGCTGCGGCGGGCTTTGCCTTGGGCGCAGACTTCTGAGAGGCGGCATCCTGTGCATGCTGCTCGGCTCGCTGCTTCTTAGCGGTCCTCTTTTCCTTTTGAGGTTCGGGGGACTTCGAGGCCTTGCTAGGCGGAGCGCCCGGTCGTTTCTTGTTCTTTTGGGTTGAATAATATATAGTAAGACCGATTGCCGCGACTGCGACGTAGCCACCGATGGTGGTAACGTAAGAAGATGAGCTCATTTTGATGATGCTTGCTCTACTTCAAATCGCAATCGCCCGTGGGTGTGCTCGTATAAGGGATTTTAGACTCGGCGAGGAAGATTTCGTAACAACGCGTCCAACCTGGAATAGCGACCAATTCCACTCCTAGTCAGGGCAGATTGTTGCTCTAGTCTGAATATATGAAGCTGGAGCTAGGGATCAGCTTGCACAAGTTCCCAGGACAGACAACCCCAAGTAGTGACAGAGTGCAGACAGGGAAGAACAGGGTGAGAAGGTGATCAGCCTTATATATGCATAAATCAACACATCCCGAAAAAGAAGCCTTGATCTCTTAAACCAGGTTCGATGGTAGCTTGGCTTCACCAGAAGAACTTCTGCAACTCCTGTCGCTCCAGGTTGCGCACTAAGCAGTAGGCTAGCAGGCAATACTAAACCACAGCTTATGAACACAAAAGGAGCGAGAATTAATAGTAACGAAAAGGGGTGACAAAGGAAGGGCGAATAGCTAAATCAATGGGGGGAGAAAGAAAAGGAAAGGGGGAAAGGAGGACGAGATGTTGGAGGAATAAATCCAGTGGTCGTGTTGATGGACGTGTTCAGATGGATCTTGGCGGTAGGGGGCAAAAATTAGAGAAACGCCAGGTGTCGGCTTCACACCATTCGGAAAATTGTCGGCTCAATACATCCTCCTGCCTTCTTCAGTGATGATGTGATGATGTTTGACTGTTGCTCGTCCCAACAATGAACAATGAACCTCCCGTTGCCTCGAAGCACACCTTTAATAAGACAATGATGGCGAGCTACAACTCGACGAACACTTGAGTCATAGAGATGTTTTTTTTTTTTTAAAAAAATATATATTCAATACTTGGCCTCGTGCTGTGCTTCCACCTTTCTTCGAGAGGGACAAGAACGACTTCACCCAATAAACAATTTTCAGATCAGTCGCCAGCACGTGACCTCGGCTTTTAGTGGAAGGTGTTCCTAGATACTAATTCAGGACTAGGCACGTGCGTACCTCGAGAGAAGAGTTGGTCTTGAAAAGGGCACACATCATAATAAGTAGTCGCAAAGGGGTTCAGATGTTCTAGTTAACTTGATCGAACAAGTTCTCTGAATTTGCAGTTCCGTGGATACTCCGACTTGAAATTAAATCTAAATCGGGGGGTATATGAAACTCCGGAGAAGGGGGGAGCAAATCGTGACTCAATGGGAAATCAATCAATCAAATCGAATCCATGGGAGACGAGCTTGGGGCAGCTTTGATAAGCGCTGAGGCGCTAAAAGTTAGATGTGCGAGCCTGGACCGCTCGGATATAGTGATGGACGATCCCCCACCACCACCCAGAGTTCAACCTTGACTTACACCACGAACCCCGCCTCCTCCGAAGCAGTTGAGTGTTGAACAACCAAGCCGCGTGCGACCTGTGTTCGACACTGCTATTATCCTCGACGGAGACACGTGCGACACTTATTCTTCCTTTTCTAGCCGTATCAACAAGCTAGTCCTTATGTATGAATATCTTTCCAAAATTGTGAAGTAACAGCTCGCTCCGTCAAAAACGGCTGGCGGGCTGTATCTCCTCCCTCCCTCTTCTGCTACCCAGGCATCGGGGCTAACTTAATATTCCTCAAAGCCAGCACCACTCACCCCCAATATACGCGTAGAGACATCACATATATCGATTCGCAATGGCGCCAAAGAATAGAGTCATCATCGACACCGATCCAGGTATGTGTTTCATGTTTTGTCAAGACCAACATACTGTAATGAGATAGAGATATCAGACTCACAGTAACGCTTTTAGGTGTCGACGATGTCCTGGCGATGCTGCTGGCTTTGTCTGCAACACCTGATGAACTGGAGGTCTTGATGATCTCTGTCACCTATGGAAATGTTCCTCAGCAAAGGTGCGTCCTGAACTACGACGAATGGGATATCAAGGTCTCCAACCAAGTTTCCAACCCAACGCTCCTGACAATATTTTCTGGTGAATCTAGCTGCTTGCGAAATGTGGTCTCACTCTTCCACGTACTAGAGAAAGAACTGGACTGGAGACAATCTAAGGCAAGGGTAGGCGCCTATGAGACTATGCGGGCCTTTAAACCCATCATCGCCGTTGGTCCGGAGCATCCTCTCGATGATGAGGCGCTAATGGCGGATCATTTTCGTGAGTGGCATCTCAGACATAACGTTATTTTGTTCTTATAAAATCTCTAACCTGGGGTTGGCCTCACGTCAGATGGCGCCGATGGATTGCATGGTGTCCATGACCAACATCCTCACCTATCTCCCGCAGACACATGGAAATCGCTGTTCCGCGACGACGAAGCTGGGACATCGGAACCAGGGTTCACCCCTTCATCCTACACTCCCTCCAAGACTCCCGCCCATAAAGAGATTTTGCGGTTACTAAGAGAGAATCCCGAAAACACGATTAGTATTGCGGTTCTAGGCCCGATGACCAACGTTGCCCTAGCTGCGGCTGAAGACCCTGAGGCTTTCCTGCGGGTAAAGGAGTTGGTTGTTATGGGGGGTGCTGTTGATGTGCCCGGAAACATCACTCCATTGGCCGAGTTCAATTGCTTCGCGGATGCGGTAGCCGCAGCACGAGTATATGCGCTAACATCGCCGAATCCCAAGACGACAATGCCCTCGATTCCAGAGCAGATCTCGAGTCTTCCGCCTTATCCGGAAAGACTGTCACGCAGACTTAAACTCACGCTCTTCCCATTAGACATTACCGAACCTCACCTCCTCAACAAAGACTTCTTTTCCGAAGCCATCAAGCCCAGCCTGGAAGAGGGTAGCCCGCTGGCGCAATGGGTCCACCACTTCCTTTCTAGATCTTTCGAGAAAATCGAATCTATGGTTGGGCCCGGAATCGAGCCAGGGCTTTCCCTCCATGACCCCATGACAATCTGGTATCTTCTGACCCAGTCAGATCCCGCCTGGAAGCCCGCGCCTGAGCTTGAAGATATCAGGGTCGAGACCTGCGGCCAGTGGTCACGAGGAAAGCATATCATCGACCGACGTGGACGAAAGAAGCCGGGGGAAGCCGCCGTCGACGAAATTCCCGACGAAATAATCCAGCTAGAGGCCGTGATGTTGGACGACGTCCCTGGCGACAGTCAAGGGTGGCTCAGCCACAGAAAAGGAAACAGGATCAACAGAATGGTATCGTCGCCAGGCGAGAGAGTATTCGAGAGTTACATCATGAAGCGAATCTTTGGCTAATGTGATAATCGCTTTTCGTGTTGCATATATTGAGGAGCGCAACTGGAGGAGCGTCATTGCAACTTGATGGACTGGGTATCTTATAAATATAGCTACCCCGTGAATATACTCGTTAAAAGGCATCTTGTACACATTACTCTACCCGCCCGTATCCCGAACGCCGTTGAATGCCCATCATTCACCAACCCGTTTTATCGTCCCTTCCCCCACAATGCCGTTGCCATCCTATATACTCGCCGCGCAATGGGAAGTATTAGGCAGACGCTGAGTTATATGTGTTTAACTCCCCCAATGGCCGAACCTTTCACAGCTGCCCAATCGATACTTTCGTCCAATTTCTCGTCGACAAGCCCAACGGTACACACATTATCACCGCGAACAAGATATAGCCCGAGAGGGACCTGAACGGATGGTTCATCGTCGTCTGGCGTCCGTATTACTCGTTCGTGAGCTTCCTGTAGGACCTGCAAAGGCGGCTTTGTTAGTCTCGAAAGTTTGCGACGCGGGGTGGTCATGGAACGAAGGTGTCTTCTAGGAACGGCGTACAAGGTTCGTGTTTTGATCTGTGGCCACAAGAGTCCCCACGAGGGTTCTTGAGTCAGCAGTGATGATGAGGACCTTCTCTGTCACCGAATGTTAGCTTCCACAGGGCCCAAAGGAGGGAATCAGTAGTTTGAGAGAGGGAGAGCAGGGTGAAACAAACTGTTAAGGAAGCCGCCAAGGGTGGCCATTGCGTATTTCCTCGAAGTGGTGTATGGGAGCAGTTGGAGTTTGCAGGCCTCTGTAGAACCAAATATTGCTATTTGTATATCGTACTAGAGAGATTGTCTTTGAACTGGAGGAGACAACTGGGCTGCTAGAGCTCAAGGTAGAAGGTGGAAGCTTTGACTGCTTGCTGGTGGGGACAATGGACTTGGTTGTGGTACGTACTTTGATCCCGCACATGTAATCAGCACAGGATAGTACAGAGTACCAACAGTAAGATTTGATATCAATCAATTGATTTGTGCATTTGTGCCTCAGGACCAGGCCACCCAATCCTGAGTTAATGTGGTGTGTATCTCGAACCATTTTGGGTCTCCAACACGACATAAATCAATATCAATCTATTATGGTGGCTAATGTTTGCATTGTCCCTCCCCTTCAACTCTTTATAAGCTCTTGTCCCTCTTGTTATTTAGAAAATATTTTTTTTAAGTCATTTCCTGTCCTGTTCTCCTCAAATGCAACCCAAGGAGTGAAAAACACCAGAACAAACTATTTAGCTATCGCGCCCTCGACGATTTGCTAGTAAAGTGCGGTTGACCCCACATCGACGAACCTCGAGGCTCAGTCAAGTGTACGCTTGCGGCACGCTTGGTGCTTCAGTCTCAAGAAAGGACAAAAACAAGACACGACCATCGGGGATTTGAGATTTTCTACCTAGAGATCTTACACATACGGAATAACATCTAAACGAATGTAGTGCAGTGAGCGAAACTGATTCCTTTGTTCCAGGACCATTGAGATACGAGGCGCTGCCCTCAGGAGGAGGTAAAACTCGGCCTGGATCTGTCACATTCTTGCAGAAACTTGTAAATACCCTCCAGTCCCTCGAAGTCCTGGGATGAATACCCATCGGAACTCAAATACGGGGTTGCGGCATCATACCCTTCCGGGTCGGAAAACCATGGATTTTCTTCAAGTTCCATGAACGCCTCGTGGACGTCCTCGCTATCCATGGAGCGTAACGAGATCGTCGGGGAGATTATTGTATCTTCAACTTCACTACCAGGCGCAAATGGAAATCTCAAAGCAACCGGCACACCCATTGAGATTGCAAAGTCGGGATCCTCACCGATAGAACCTCGACGCACCCCAAGATCGTCGCATAATCGTTCAACCGTTGCAGCATCGATTCCAGGGAACCGGATCCTTAGGACATCGGGTTTCACCATGACAACTGGCAGATCGCCCAACATGGCAAGACGTTTAATGTCTGTGAAGATTATGCTCAGGTCCTTGAAGGCTCTGGCGAAGTCGGCCGCGAGGTCGTTCAAGACGCCGTCCTGGCCCAAGCTGCCCGATTGGGGGAATGATTCAGGTTGTTCGCTGGTGGCAGCCGCTGACTGGAAAGGAAGGGCCGGAGTCAGCGGGCCGAAGGCGGTGATGGTGGGACTCAGGTGAAAGTCGATGAAGGAGCCCGGGGAGGTCTTGGAATAGCTGAACATTTGTCGAGCAGCTTCGTTCTCGAGCTCTGAGACAGCACGATATTTAGGATAGCCCTTGGAATCGATGCCATCGAAACGAGCCCTTTGCCCAGAAAGCCAAAATGCCCTTACAGCTGCAGAGACATTGTGAATCACTTCGGCCGGCGCTGCTGGGGTATGCGAAAAGTACCGGACGCTTCCGCCTCCGACAGTGTACCCTCCTGCAGTCCTTGGAATTGCACCTCCGGTTAAGTTCGGTCGTAGGGTACTCGCGAAAGGAGCTCTGCCTGTGAATTGGGAAACACGGCGAGATGTCTTCGATGAGGGTAACTTGCTCCTATCTACGCGTCGAAAGCCACCGGTGCACCCGTCGCTCATGAACCGACGGATCGTGCCAGCGAGGTTTTTCTGCGTGTTTGCATGGTACCATCTTGTCAAGCGTCTTTGTTGGCGAAGAGCGGCAATGGGATGAATAGCTTGTCTTCCTGTGGATGTCGTTGCGAATGCAAAATTTTGGAGCTGGGCTTGCACGGGCTTTGCAGCGTTCGCCACACGTGTTCGCAAAGCCGTAGTCGTTTTCATCACGGCGACCCGGAGGAGGCGCATGGCTACAGGAGCCCACATCCCCCCCACGGCGGCCATCCTGTATATCTTCTGCGCACCTATTTGACCACCAATTGGGGCCAGGGAGCAACAGAAAGCAAAATTTAGGATGGATTCACGATTTCTGAACGAAGATGATGGGATGATGGGATGATGGAATGGAGATATTGGTCGGACCCGTGGTGGAGGCCTTCAGAGCGGGTGCATTACGCAAGTTACCCGAGACCTGCCCTCCATTGTTCCCGGGTTGCCCCGCAATCCGTGGTTGGTGGATCTACGATTAGTCATGAAATTTCCTTAGTAATCGCCTTTTTTCGGACCATACCAGGCTTTTTTCCATTCGAGAGCTTGAACCAAAATTTCTTTCCTCCACAACAACCACACAACAAAAGGTGAGCACAACAATTTTCTTTCTTCCCCTGTCAGAGCTGCTATTTTCAAGCGGCTCTGGCGTTTCTCTGATGATCCTCTTCTTTTTTGAACAATCCAAATCAGACCAGCACCATGGTGATTCACATTAAGCTCTAGAATTACACTGAGAAACATCTTCACCTCGTCGACTGGACACTTGCGCTCTACTTGCCAGAAGCTAACCTCAAACAAGACGAAGATAGGTCTTCTAATCTTGGGGTTATTTTCCCCCTGCAGATTCTTGCATAACGGTTTAAAAGGTGAGTTTTGCTTTGGCTCTTTTTACTGGGTCATAACAGTACACCCACCCTCGTTGGATGATGAACATCAACGACACAGGGATTCCTCATGCCGAAAACACGATGTGGAGTCAGTTGTTTTAGTTTCAGCCTTGTCTGACCAACTGCTTGTCTTTGAAATTTTGATTGTTTGATTCAACCACTTGATCACAAGCTAATTCCATTGGACCTGCCAGGTAATTCACTCTTGAGTCCCTTGGGTAACCCAAGACCAAACCTCTCTCCACTGTGATGAATTTGACGAACGGGCGGACATATTGAGCATTGTCACTCTCGTCGCTCAAACAAGGACGTACAAACCTTGAGGCGGGATGCTGACAGGACCTCTGGATGAGAATTCGTCTCCTGATTATTGGATTGAGTCGAGGGCTTGGCTTGTTGCAAACGTTGATAGACATAGCTGCTAACCTAGCACTTTAACTCAGGTAATGAGCATTCTGCCCTTCCCACACTCTGTGAACGTGAATGGGCAAATATATCGGCGTGGAAGGGGTTGCAGATGATGATCCGTTATTCACACTGTTTGACTGGCGACACACTGCTGGACATGAACACAACATATCCATACTGATGCTTCCCCTTCGTATGTTACTACTTCGAAGAATAGAGTAACACTTTCATGAAAGCTAATCTGTGCCAATTGCAGTTCTCTGGCTGATGATACATGAACCCAAAGTCGTCCCACCACTAGCTAACTCGCTCGGTATGAGCAGGTAATAGTATCTCTGGTGATGTCAACTATGATCTCTAAGATCGGCTTGTGTAAGTCTATTCGGTCGTTTTCTTCTGCCCTTCCCTCTCGCTATCCTGATGACCGTTTTATTAGCTCTAGCTGAGTTCATCGTGATGAACACTTTTTCACCTTGGAGAACTGATAGATAGCCTTGTGTTATGCACTTTATGAAGACATTACCGGTATTCAGGATCGAGGGCTAACCCTTTCGATTAGAAAACACCCGCCTGAACGGCGTCGGCCCCGCTATTTCGGCACATGTCCGTCTGCGTCGTGTAATTCTGAGGGCATGAAGTCATGCCTCGGACCAGTCTCCAAATAAGATTGCATCGAGCGTGGAAACATCGTTCAGGAGCAGTCGAGTGTGGGTTCAACACCATCCAAGAGCAAGTCTGGTGTTCTGCATTGTGGTCCACACTTGTCGGATCTAACTATCGCAGATGGAGCATAGTAATATATATAGTGATCATCACTCATAGTATTCTCGTTTGTGGACCATCGTAGTACCGAAGCCAAGTGGATGCAACGTAGGAAACCCCATGATCAAAACCAAGGGCCTTTGGCCAGACGGCGGCACACAGGTCTAGACAATACTAGGTCTGCGAGTCGAGCGCCGAATGGGCTCTGAGGAGAGGGGGTGTCGTGTTTTGTTAGGTTTTTTGTTTTGGCATTCCAGGAACACATGTACAGCATGGATAATCTTTTGAGGAATGACGATGAGTGAGGTGCGTCAATCAATTCAGTTCTCTGAAGTCCACTCAGATGACCAGAGTCACAGTTGGCCTTGGGATTTCACATCTGCTGAACTGGGTGACTTGGCTCTGTGCTTGGCTTGTTTTAAAACTCCTCAAGTAGTTCAGGAAGACAATTACTCTTCATGGATCTCCGACGCGACGCATCAATTATGGGCATTCAGGATGCAGCAGCAGGGTACCATTTCCTCGTCTGCAGTGGACTAATTACAACGTCGTAATGGAACATTGAAGTGTTCGAAAGCTGCCGGTGCTATGGAGGACCCGGCTTCATCACGCATGGCCGGGAGATTTGCCAGTACCGGCGCTATACTTGGTACATGACATACTTGACAACATTACAACCTTGAATACTTCGTATGATAACACGGGTTCCCCTTTTACGAAGAAAATAGTTTGGGATTGAGGGTCGAGAATGAGTACACTCCTTCGTACCCTAGTACTTTGAACGAGTCTGTTTTCTACTCCCAGAGACCTATCGATGTTGCGTTTTAATTGGCCTCGGCTATTTTCCGAAGACCAGACCGTTCGTTCTTCTTGGTGCAGGAGGTAGATTTGGATGGCACAGGCACAAAAATTAATTTACTTGTTGTACAAGGAATAAATACTTGCTGATTTGAGGAGTTGAGGTACCAAACTTTTGAGTACTCCTGAGCAAGAGCAAATTGGTTCATGTTCCCAGTTCCCGAGTTTTTGTCCTGCAACATTGAAGTTGATTGATGTCACTCTGAACCAGGGGATCCTTCCAACTCTTCCCCTGGGCGAGGGCGCTTTTTCTCCCTCTTATTAAACAGAGAGCAACGAGGGTGAAGGAGCGGGGGAGTCGACGAGGAAAAAGGAATGCGGAAAAAGAAACCACATTTGTCCACGTATTTTCATATTTTCATCTCTTCTCTTTCCCCCTCGCGACGAGAATCTCTCATTTCATCCCTTGGTCGAAGCTTGACTTACTTCTCCATTGAACTATTGGCATCAAAATCTATTCAGCACGCCGTATCCACAAGCCATCGTTCCTGACCGAATCTCGGCTCCTCTTTCAGCTGTATCATCGTCGTTAGCCCCCTTTTAACCTCGACGGCGCCGTCCTCTCTTTCGGACCTGTGATTGGACCTTGACCCGATCATCAAAACCATTGTTCTGGTTCCAGCACTTGACGCGTCCACCAGAACTTGCATTGATACCTCTCCCGAAAGCGCCAGGTTCGGACCTTGGCTCTGAATTACCAGATTTTACCCTGCGCCGCTGCGTACATCATCTGCGACCATCCGCGACTCCCTGCGGCGGACCACCCCAACTGGACTTCCTTTGACGAGATTGGGGAAGTACCAGTCGAAGACCCGAACATTCCTCGCCCTCCAAACCCGGCGATCTTAATGCTCCCTTTTCTCACCAGCTTCCCCCCTGAGACATCCTGAAGGCATCGCATTCCCACCTGTATCCGCTTTATGCATGCACCCTGAGTTGGCATGCAGTGAGAGCGAAACCAAAATCCTCGCCCTTAGGAATTGTAGCGCAAGTCACTTGGCATCTCCCGACATCCTCTTCAACTTGCCAGTCGACTTGGTTTCTGTGGTACCATCTTGATTGAACGTCAGGAGTTCATTACCCACCTGACGCCGGCTTCAAATCTTTTTGCTTGTTCTTTGGTTCTTCCCTCTCATTCGGTCAATTTTCACTGCTCGGCCCTGAACTAGTTCGACACCGATCTATTTACATCGTCGACGGCGCAAAGTTAAACAGTCTTCCACTTCCTGAACCGGATTGATACAATACCGATCCAGCCTTTTGCGATACGATACCTCACCTCGGCTGTATTCTTTCTGATTGAGTCTTGAGAGCCGACGTCCTCGCCCCCGCTCTAGTCTTTTCGCCCATCATCGATCTGTGGAATTCGTTGCGTGATGAAGGTCTAATTTATCCATTGGGGGGAAAATAAAGTCATTACACCGCATGCGTCGAGTGGGTGGACGGAAGATCGCATACGGTTAAACTTTCCAGGTCGAAAAGCCCCTTGTATTTCGAATTGTGCCGCAGAGAAGACAAGTCGGGAATAACTCGCCGTGGGACAAAGGCTAAGTTGTCGAAAATTCACCCAGTCCACTCAAGTCCCACACCATCTCGCAAAGCAAAAACAGACGCCGCGCCAGAACTACTCTCCACCGATCCACAGAGGCCTTAGTGCCGATACCCTAAAGTCCCGCCCGCGGGCATCATCGATATTCCACCATGCCGTCCGAAACTACCTACTCCGATGACTTCCAGCAGCGGTCGTCCGGCGCCATGCTAGCGATGCCGTACCCTCCGCTGCCCGCGTCGCCCACCCTCACGAATCCTGACATGATTTTACCCGAGTACGAACGCTCATCGTCGCCCGACCGCTCTCAATCCCCTCTGCATATGTGGAAGGCCCCCCTTACTCTCGCCGACATGCAGTACCACATGCCTCTCCAAAATGCTTTCCCTGCAGGACCCATCACTCCTACCACTCCCATTATCTATGGAAATGGCACCATGCTATCGGATATTGGCGAGGTCACCGAGGTGGAGAGCACTGTTGGTGGAAACTCGCGCCCGGCGTCTCCCATCCCCTTTCTTCGCACCCGTAGCTACAACAACAGTGGCAGCGATGCCGCACTGCGTTCGTCGCCCACCATGGGCGGCGGCGTCGTTGGAGTTGCAACAGCGAAGCAACGGCGCAAGAATATTCCGCGCGAACGGAGCAACTCGATCGAGTCCACGAGCACTGTGACAACGTCTGAGCGGCCTGCGCTGTTTGCCGACTTTGACGATGCCGTGAGCGTCGGAGACAGCAACTTCCAGGGAGATGATGAAGAGAGTGTCGCAGAGTCGTTTGCAGATGACGCGTCTGTCCATTCCACCCGTTTGCAGCCTGAAAGCAATGGCAGTGGACTGAACGAAGAGAATAGATATTCAACGAGTTCGATAGGCCGTCGCGCCGAGCTCATCCTTGCCAACGCAAAGCGGAGGCTGACGGTTAGTTTTCCATTGTATCGCTGCTGGCCCAGTCGGCTGTACTAATACTGCGCTCTCATTACTGTTAGACCATGGAAGGAAACCTATCGAGAGCCCGCAGCTCCCTTTATATCAACTCGACTCTCGAATCCGACGGATCATTATCAGCCCCCTCTCCCCCCTTTGCCAGCCCCCTCGGTGCATCGAGTGAACCAAACTCTGTACCGTCGAAAGTAGGTCATTCGAGAATGCCGAGCGACAACCTGATACAGACCGATACGAATACCAGCCCGCCGAGTGCCTACCCGCGCAGGTCTGCTAGCGCTTTGGGGGCAGCCGGGGGTTACCGACAGCCTCTCAACGGCTCCAAAAGCCTCGACACTCTGAAACTGGGGCTGGCTCGATCGGTGCATGGGGCATCCCATAATCAAACAGATAACAGCCTTGAGACACTGAGCGAAGATGACTCTGGCAGTGAATCAAAATCAAGGAGGACCAGTGCACAACTGGACGGTTTCCTCAGCCCAACCTTTGGTCATCATCCGGATCTACCAGGTTCACGTCCTGGCTCTGCCGCTCAGATGCGAGAACTCAAGGAGCAGATGTTGGGACTAAAGGGCAAGATTTCGACACTTCGTGAACAGGCTAGGGCCGATAGCTTGAAGCGCCGAAGCCTTCAGAGTCTCCGCACCCCCAGCCCATTTACCCACGCTCGGATCGAGCAGTGGTATGCCGAACCTCAGAAGCACACCTCGGACAATACTGACACTGCTGAGGGGAGTCCATGGAACGGTGAGGTGTCCAGTGCTGATAATGGCGACGCGGGTAAAATTCCCAACGGGGAAAATGCCCCCGATCCTGTTTCAGATGCAGGTAAACCGTCATCCCCTCCCAGCGAGTATGAAGTAGCTCCCGAGGAGGCTAAGATTGAGATTTCTCCAATGGACTCAGCCTCCATCAAAAATGCGGACTCTCCATCTCGCGAGGAACTAGCGGTGGATGGCGAAGGGTCCGATGATATCGACGATATGTGTACTGAAGATGGTATAGAGCCCATCGATGATGACGACCCTGCCCGGCGTTCCATTAGCGGATATACCAGTGAAAGCGGAGACTCCCTTTATCATGATGCTTATCAAACCCCGCTCTCTCACGAAGATCGAGAGGACGCATTCGATTACGAGCACTTCTTTTTGCATAGTGCCATGGGAACCATCAGTCAGCAGCAATTTCAGCGGCGAGGAAGCGTCGGTTCTGATGACTCTATCGAAACCACGAAAGGGCCCATCACGGCAGTTAACGAGCAAGAGGTGCGGCC
Organism: Scedosporium dehoogii; assembly: GCA_002812735.1. Taxonomy (NCBI): domain Eukaryota; kingdom Fungi; phylum Ascomycota; class Sordariomycetes; order Microascales; family Microascaceae; genus Scedosporium; species Scedosporium dehoogii. The sequence continues at coordinate 194,917 of PGIR01000049.1, read as the reverse complement.
TCGTCACCATACTAGAAGGGGAAGTGGCGATACGACCTCAACCACGGACACATTTGCAACTGCAGATGAAGGCAAGAAGAGCCCAGTCACCAATGCTGCTGAAGTGCCCGCTGGTGAAGAGGTATCCGGTACACCAGCGTCGGGCGAACCGGAACCAGAGTTGGAACGGGACAACCCATCACCCTTTGGTTCCACGAGTTACGATGATTATATAAATGGCGTCCGGGCCCGGCGGCGGCATAACTCCGTGATTTACCGACCCACTAGGACTAGCCTCCATCGCCCGTCAGTGTCTTCGTTCGAATCGACCGGTACGAATAGAAGCTTCCCACTTGTCAATGTCAATAGCAAGGTGAAGATGAATGGTGGCATCTTGACCCCACAGGGTTCGCCTGACCAGGAATTAAAGAGCATCTCAGACACGCTCATGAACGAGACAGCGAGTATCTTCAGTAAAGAAGGCATTGAGGGTGGAAGTACCTCGCCAATCCAATCGCTTCCCAGAGAAGACCAACTCCTCGTCCAGCGCCTGGTCGCTAGCCTAGGGCGGTGTGTTCTTGGTTTGAGCGAGCAGGACCAGGGATCGCCGCAGCATATGATAATGAAGAGAAGGCTGAATGAAGCAAGACTGATTCTTGAAGGTACAGGATCAACCGCGGAGGAGTAATGAAGTTCTAATGGTTTCTTTCGATGGAGGTCTATACTGATTAGTGATGGCGAGGTTGTTTTTGTCTGGTGTCTTGATGACTTCTCCTTTCTGCTTGACGTCGAGTTTGGCCGAGTCCAGCTGGGTTCCGATACCATGGAGAGTTTCACTGGCGTCTGGGCGGTCAAGGCGAAAAACTTTATAGATGGGGGTTTGAAATACCCAAGCTAATACCCAACCGACGGAGTACATGGATGGAAAAAGAAACTGCAAGTTTGGCAGTTCTTCGGACATGGCGCGCGTTTACATTCCGTTGTTACCTTGTTTTACTGTTGTATTTGTTAATATTCCTTGTCTTATATTCTCTACCGATTCTCGGCCTTTCGATACCCTTCCCGAACCTTTGGTTCCTTTAGTTACTTCTTCTCAATTCGTCTGTTGGATTTCCCTGTCGGGCTTGTCTCGAGCCCTTCTGAATGACCAGAATGTCATGGGGGAGGACTGTACTGTTTGGAATGGCGAGGACACTATAGTCTAAGATACGTGTGAAGAGGAAAGCGCTTTTTGTCTTATGAATAAAAATACCCATTCTACTTGGTCACCTATAGTCAAGATAGAGCCCTCCCAGCTTGTCCACTGATGGCTTGCTATCTGAAACGCTGGACGACTTCCAGGTCACGTGATCATGCCATCATCGCCCATCTTTGGGAGCTTGCCTCGTCGAGCTTGGCTTCAGAGGCGTGGCACGCAACCCCACTACTGAACTCGGTGACTTCCAAGCGACATCTTCGGAACACTCATCTGTCACCTCTCCCACCCGCACAAATCGACGACGGATAAAACGGCAAGATGCTTCTCTTAGACTACCAGAATGTGTTAATTCAGTCCATTCTCACCGAGAGATTCTCTGGGTTTGTTCATCGGGCTTCCCCCACCTTGACGACTCTTAAAGGGGGCCGAAACTGACCTGGCTCCTTACATAGGGCTCCCCCAGCGACCATCGACCAGACTGTGTCGGATTTCGATGGCGTTCTCTTCCATATCTCCACACCTGAGACGAAGACGAAGATAGTGGTGTCTCTCCAGATACGATGCTTCAAAGATCTGGTTAAGTACGGGGCGGAACAGGTGCTGCAGCGAGAGTATGGCCAATACGTCATTGCGCCGGAGCCAGGCTACGACTTTTCCGTAATGATTGACCTAGAGAACCTCCCAGCGGAAAAAGGCAAGCTCCCAGAAAGGAACGATTTTTCTCAGTCTCGGTGCCCAATTTCCTAACCAGTTCCATAGAGGCCCGCGACGATCTCATCATGAAAATGGCTCTCCTGAAGCGCAACGCAATGGCCGCGCCGTTCGAACTCGCGTACCAAGAATACTACCAACTCAGAGACGAAGCGTCGAAATATACCTCCGAGGAAGCACCCCAGGGCGTCCGAGAAGGCGGTGAGGTCATGGCGATTCACTACCGCGAGGAGGAGGCGATATATCTCAAGGCGAGCCACGACAGGGTGACGGTAATCTTCAGCACCGTCTTCCGCGAAGAAACGGACCGTGTCTTTGGGAAGGTCTTTATCCAGGAGTTCGTGGACGCCCGGAGGAGAGCAATTCAGAACGCTCCGCAGGTGCTTTTCCGAAATGATCCGCCTCTTGAGTTACAGGGTGTTCCCGGCGTTGCGAACTCCGGCACTGGAGAGATTGGTTACGTCACTTTTGGTAGGCTTTCCTAGATGAGAGGGTGCGTTTCGAGGACTCTGCAGGCATGTGTTAACATCATTTACAGTTCTTTTCCCACGACACCTCACTCCCCAGCGAATGCCCGATGTCATTTCGCACATCCAGACTTTCCGCGACTACTTCCATTACCATATCAAGGCTTCCAAGGCGTACATCCATTCTCGGATGAGGAAGCGGACTGCCGATTTCCTCCAAGGTATGGCAGTCTATCCCGAGCAACCCGTATACTTGACGTCTACTAACATGAAAGTTCAGTCTTGCGAAGAGCCAGGCCAGACAACGAGGAGAAGGAAAGGAAGACGGCAAGCGGCAGGACCTTCAAGGTGCAAAGCTAAGTTACGGGTATCTGTTATCACCTAATAACAGACTAGGAACCCTTGCGTTCAAATTGGGGAAAAGAGGTTATAAGCCGAAGAAGAGGGGACGGTCTTATTGGCGCTATAAACTATTCTACGCTTCTCCACGGGAGTAGAGTCAAGCTCCTTTGCATGAATGATATGAGTAAACGAACTTCCTACTCCCACTTCTAATTATTGTTGGCCCTGCGATGATGTAGAGATCCTCAGCGCTGAGTGAGGGTCAAAAGTGCAAAGATGGCTCATTTGGCCATTCGCCCCGTGCCATGGTGAGATTCAACGGAGGAGCAGAGTGGCTCCTCACTGCCAGTCTCAAGCAGTTATCAGGGAAAAAAATTGGGAAGCCGTTTAACCTGGGGTGCAGCTACCCTGGATCAGTGAATCCTCCCACGGTCCATCCAACACCGGGTCCTAGTCCCCGGTAAGATACCTTGACCGAGAATGCCCCCGAACCCGTACTAGCTTGTCGCCCGTGAGACTTGCGAGTCGAGCCGAAACCCCTTTTCCGGGTATCCCCCGATTGAGAACCATGAGTGCTTAAGGTTTCCCTCTCGCCTTTGGCAACTTGGGCCATTCATTAAGACACCATTTATACATGGAACAGAGCCCTCGAGAGGAAATTCCCTCGCGGACTCGTGGAACAAGGTAATTACAACATAAGTCTTAGGGAGTGTCTTGAACTAGATGATTACGTGGGGCATCGTAGTATATCTCCTATCTACTTGTAGTGCATTTATTGCCGTAGATCGGGATTGGAAGACAGACGGCGCGGCTCAGTTTCACCCGCTCTTTTTCTTTTTCTGGGCTCAATGCCGTGTCGGACCCTTTCGAGGCTTCGGACAGGGCAACCAGAATAGAGACCTACCATGTTCAAAAGACATGGGGGAAGGGCGCGGGACTGCAAGACATATACGTCGGAACCGGAGATTTGGGTTGAAACTGGAGTTTGTTTATACCATTCATGCTATTATGGGGAGTGTAGATCACAGCGATGAGTGCGGGAAGGGCTGGCGGCGCAAGGGTCGGACTATTGATAGCACGGTTATAAAGGGATAGCAATTTCTGAGATTTCGTTGAAGAGAAATCAATTAGTATGCCAGGGCGACATCGTCACATTCGTGTTTTCTTGGTCTGTTACGAGAAGGAGTCCAGGAAGAAATTCGTAGCCCCTTCATGATAGGTGGATGTCTCATGTATGGCGTACTCGGGTCAGATATGACGGGTTAGACATGGCAGTGATACTGTTAGCACGGCATTTGACGTCTCGCTCTAGAGACCGGATCTATGGCTTGGTACTCGGAAGTATGATCTGCCCACATCCACATCGACCGGGGAAAAGAGTGTATGAGGGACTCCCCAAGCCGCGAGATTTCTGGCATTTCGAGAAATTCGTAGGTCAGAGTCAGGGACTAACACCTGTCTCTGAGAAATTCGCAGTGTCGCGGGGGCGGACGTCTAAACATGCCAAGAGGACGGGTTTATCACCATTCAAGACGTGCAGCAATAGTTTTGAAAGTGACGGGTGAGATTGGATGGCGGTCTACAAAAGTATTTGTGTGTCGGACATGACTACGACGACCGAGGCGTAGAGAGGCCACCGATAGAGGATCATACTCATTCAGGCACTTGTCAACTGTCGTTGTTAAAGTGTTGCGTCTTGCGCTGAGACCCGTCTGAGTTGACGCTGCAAAGGAGAGACAATGTTCACCTCAATTGAACCTTGAGACATGTCAAGGGACCAGACTCAACCTCAATGGAACCACGAGGTTTGCCTGTGGTGAGACCATTTTGTCCACCTCGAGGGTTGGCATCTTCCTGTCACCGACCGTTGTGGGCTGGTCCTCTACTTGTAAGACCGTAAAGTCTTGCTGCGCCGCCCAACCTCTCAAGATGGCTTGTTCGGATCCTAGGGTCATTGATGGTCGGTTCTGGGTGAAGGGACCCGGCATTACTTCAAAAACTGCCAAATACGAAGTATGACAATGAAGCACCGCCAGATCAAACCTTACGAAGTATTGTAGCATTACTTGATACATCGATGACCCCAATGCGGACCAGATGAATCGATTTGATGTCTTCCATGTCGGGTGTCGGATCAGATCAAGTCGCCCACCAACATTGAGGGGTCAGTGAAAAAGCCTCGGTGTGTACTTCGTACGAGGCAGTGATGTTGTGTTGTGCACAACCGAGTTATGTCTAATGCTACTTTTCAGGAGAAACATGAAGCCCCTGAATCCCACATGGCCTCTGCCCATCGATGCCCTATTCAGTGTTCAGTTCGGCCTGTAGCCAGCACAAGTGGTTGGTGCATGCATGCGTGCTACCCCATAAACGACACGATCGCACACTTCATAGGACGCCATTGCTGTAGGGCAGGGAAAATTTTTGCTAGAAATATGTAGGCTGATGCAGAGCATAGGCAAAGCCAACGTAGAAAAGCCCAAGATCGGAGCATGGGCGGCGTTTGCACACCAACACTGCGGTCGTTTGGAAGGAAACCGCAGATGCAAGCTGCAAGGGCAGTGGAGAATCGGAGGCACGGCCAGGTCAAACAAGGGGCCCGATTGGTGATTTTGGCCGGGAACCCCAGCCGCGTGCGAACAACACCGAGGAGGGGAGGAGAAAGTCTTCTCGATATTCTCGATGGCGGGGATCAAGGGTTTTGGCTTGTTCCCGAGAAGTAGGTTACGATTGAGGTACCATTGATCAATCGACAGTGGTTACGAAGTACTGCACGGCCTCGCAACAGTGGACGATACCGACCAGGATAGCCTCTCCAACAAGGGGATACACACGTACGAAGTGTTACCCGCTCTCTACCCTCTCATTTCCTTCCTATATCTCTCTCTTCATCTCGAGCGACACTCTTCCCCCTCCCCGAATTGGGCTTCGCATCACTTTTTTTTTTCCCTCTCTTTCGTTTGACACTCATTCACATCGTCCATTTTGGGCCTTTTTTCTTCTTTTCTTTTTCAGTCGCTCTTTTCTGTCCTCTCGACGGCTGGTTGCAGCGCCGGTGGTGTGTGTCTCTTGTGCATCATCCGGATCACTCCGTTTCCAGACACAGACTTGTGTCACTTTGTCGCTCTCTACCAGACTCTGCTAGCAGCAACCGCTCTTGTCTTTCGCTTTTTGGTGAGATCTCCGTCATTCCATGAGTCGACAAGACCCCTGATCTGTCCGTTTTGGACATGCACTGACTATTCTCAGATTGAATCCTCGGTTTCCCAGAGATTCTTACTATCACTAAACTACGACTCGATTCGCTCAGTTACTCTCGTTATTTTCGACCCGAGGCGCGCTTGCTCCGATCATATCGGCGACCCAGATATCGATACCACACATTCGCTCTCACGAAATTTCACATCGACGCATTCAGTTTCCCAGACTTTCCCAACCAGAAGTCGAACCCCAGTGGTTTACACACTCGTTGACTCCAAGCCACTCACCATCACCCAACTTCCGATTCAAATAGGAAAAGAAGGAAAGAATCCAGACATTAGGCAGGACCCTAAACCTATTGAACTCAGAAAAAGAAGAAGATTGGATTTTGAAGACAGCAACCTGGTGCAAATTCAGATCGTGCTTGAAGGGAAATTTTCACCTGAAGAGGAGTTCACTGACAGCACATTCTCGACTACCAGACCAGCATCGTCAAGATTTGATATCATTCCCGGCTTTCATATAAAATAGGCGAGTTGGACAATCCCGGGGTGTGGATGATCGATGGAATAGTACATCCGGCCGGGTTTCTGTCTTAATTGTGGCGGGCCACCTCCACCTCTGCGCGGATCCATTGGTTGTTCTATCGGGTGGTTGAAATTGGCAGAGTGAATCTCAATCCCCTGCCAAGCATCACCAAGGCTTAATCGAAGACACGCCACACTCAGACCGCTAGGTCTTTACGCCAGATCGGTTACTATTTGAGGTCAATTAAATTGGGTAAGTGGGCACATTTGTCTTGGAGAGAAGACATCAATCAATCGACGACGCTGTCATCATTGACCTGTGTCTCTCCGCCCTTTTCCTTCCGTCTTCTCTTAACATTCCTTTTTTCTTTTTTTCTTCTTTTCTTTTGTGCATTTTCCCGGCATTTATGATTGCTGCAATTCCTTGCATTTCTGGTCCTCTTCCATCCCATCTTGTTTCCTTTTCCATGCCGTGGCCCTGATGATTTTCCTCGCTCTCGCTCTCTCCGTGGCCCCTACCCTAGATCTGAAGCCAATCTGACGTAAGGTGCGAGTGTTGAAGAGGCCCAAGCCAAGCCAATTTGAAGCCAGGTGCAACTGTGTCGCCTGGTTTGTTTGAACTGAGTTGAGCGAACCAGGTTGGCCCCGTGTTTTGTCGTTTCGCGACCGACAGGATCCGAGACAGGAACGGGCACGCAAAAGGTTAGGCCTCGTGTTGGCACCTGGCACCACAAATCCTCCACTGCCCAGGCACACCACGTCAGTATCCGTGGGTCAGTTTGGTACTTGGTGGTACCACGTTTCCGTGCACCTGAACAGGGCCAATCTTATTTGATGCTGGAAGCCCACCAATCCACCGTTGCACCATCCTCACACCATTCCACTACGCCCGAACATTCCCGTACAACAATGTACTGACCCCAAAACGCTTCAGTCTTCAGGTTCCTGAGCAGACCCCAAACTCCCAAGCGCCGTTTCGTTCCTTACACCATCAAAACTCTAATCTCCCAACCTCATCTCTTCAACACTCACTTCGCAATCCGACCCGAACTCAATTTGTCGACTTGACGATCTCGAGCAGGCGAATTTTTTTTCTACGACGGCAAATTCTTTCCCGACGTGTCGAGACGTGCCAGGAACGAACCACGATAATTCATTTGCGCCTTCCGCGACTTCCACTTTCCCAACGAACAGCCGATAATTGGGCTCCACTCTCATTCTTGCCTGTTTCCGCCCGCGACTTTCGTTCCTTTCACGACTCGTCACCACCCCATTCCCTACCTCGCTCCAGTCTTCTCGCACGATAATTCCTTTGACGATCGATTACGCTCGCCTACTCCCTTTGCGTTTCGCGACTCGAGATTGCAATTTGTCCGCCGTGCACGAAACCTCACGACGATCGCCGAACCCATTCGAATCGACGCCATTCATTTTTGATTCATACAACTTTCCGATGACGAGCAGTCGGTGAACATCATTGCGACAAATGCTTTCAGATGTCCATATCGCGAATTTGTAAAGGACGTGTTTATTGTTGATTCGGTGATCTAAAATCCAGTCTCACCAGGGTCCAATATTCTCAGATCGCGGCGGACAAAATGACTTCGTCCCCGCGCCGCCCTTCTCGGAGGGCGCGTCGCCACGACTCCTCAGTTTCTCTCTCCAAGACGCTCCTCACACTCGCCACTTTTGCGCCCTCTCTATCACACGCGATCAATCTCAGTCCTGCTCCCCAATCGAATATCGATTTCTCTCGCCTAGGTCGGATAGGCGTTGCTGGAGATTTCACCGGCATCTCTCTCTACGAATTTGAAGGCCAGAGCGAAAATACCTTCTCAAAAAATGGCAGCGAATCCCTTCTCACGCAACTACCTAATAGCGCTTTCGCCTCTCTCGTCTCGACCGACGCGTCAATCCGAACTATGTGCTCGTTCACGAGGAGCAATGGTGACTCTGCTGGTGTGATAATAGGTGGTAACTTCACCAGCCTCAACGGGCAGAAGTCTCAAGCCGTTGCGCGATATAATCCCGATACGGCTGAAATAACTCCGTTGGATGGCTTAGAAGGCCAGGTGAACGCCCTCCTTTGCGACCAGGACACGGACAGGGTATATATCGGAGGAAACTTTAAGGCGGACGACTCTACAAATGCCATTGCCTGGAACGAGGATGAGGGATGGATTAGCCTTCCTTTCACCGGCTTCAATGGACCGGTATCCTCGATCACCAAGGCTTCGAACGGCCACATCGTCTTTGGCGGATCTTTCACCGGCATAGGCAATACCACCACGCCCTCTACCCCGGATGAACAGGTCATCAACATTTCCGAGGCCCGAGTCAGTGCAGGGCTCAGCACCACCGCTGCCGGCTTCAGTGACCCCCGAAATATCATCTGCAAGACGGACGGTGTCGACGGACCCGGAAACACTTGGCTTTTGGCTGACAATTCACTGGGATTTTGGCAGGCCGACTTTGACTTCGGATTCCGCCCAACTAAGCTCAGGCTGTGGAACACTCGGCAAGACGGTCGTGGAACAAAAACATGGCGCTTTACGGTCATTCCCGACAACGGGATTCTCAACTTCACTTACATCGACCCTACCACCGGCCAAAACTCGTCCTGCACCAATCAATGCCCCTTGAGCAACGACCCAGACGTCCACTTCCAAGATTTCCACTTCGTCAACTCGGTCGGAATGAATAGTTTCAGGATTGATATCTCCGAATTCTATGGGTCTGGCGCCGGTTTTAACGGCATCCAGCTATTCGGCGATGATATCTATTCCTATGCAATCAACAGGTTCAATGAGCCTGCTTGCGCTGGCCTAGGCACGGCATCCTCGGCGACCGCTACGGGTCCTTGGGAAGAGTCTCCCTCGGCACAGAGTAGCTCTAAGTACCTGACAGCACGCCTCTCTGCGCCCATCACCGAGAACTCTGCATCCATTGTGTTCTTCCCCGATATCAAGGAATCAGGAAACTACTCCGTTAATATGTACACACCCGGCTGCATTGGCGACGGCACGTGTCCCTCCAGAGGTCAAGTTAACATCACCGGCATTATGTCAAGCAACAACCGAATCTCATTTTCCACCTCTCTTTACCAGACGAATAACTTCGACAAGTATGACCAAATCTATTTTGGTTTCGTTGATGCGACTTCGTCGTCCTTCCGACCCAGCGTGACCATTACCCCTCTCGCTGGCCAGGACCTGGATGAGATGGTCTTCGTCGCCCAGCGGGTTGGCTTTAGTTTGATTAACTCGACCGGTGGGCTAAATGGCCTCTTCGACTACGACCCTGCCTCTACCAACGTTCAGCTTTCTGATATTCAGACTTCTGCCGTTAACAGACTCGGTTCTGGCTTCTCGGGCGGCTCTGTTGTTACCTCTCTTGCAACGTCGGGGGATGTACTCTACGTCGGAGGCGATCTTTCATCCCAGGATGCGAAGAACGTCGTTTCAATCAACACTGCTGACAATCGCGTTGCGACGCTCGACGGCGGTCTTGACGGCAAGATTAACTCGATGCTCCTGGTGGATAAGAAGCTGTATGTCGGCGGACGGTTCTCTAATGCGGCCAAGAATGTTCGAGACCTCGGCAACGCCGCCGCTTTCGACACTGAGAGCAACTCTTGGACTGCCCTCGGCGCCGGGGTCAACGGCGAAATCCAGCATGTAGTCGCCATGCAACTTAATCTCACGGCCAATAAGCCTGAAACCGTGGTCGCCTTCACGGGCGACTTTACTGAATGTGTCGCGTTCAGCAGTAATCCGGCAACCCAGGTTTCCGGTCTTGCCATTTGGGTTCCATCTCAGAACAATTGGCTCCAGAACCTTGATCAGTCTGTTCCCGCTTATGGCGGAGCCCTCACGGCCTCGATCCTCAATCTTCCCGGAGGCGGCTCCCTATATGCAGGTTCCGTGTCATCCTCCCAAGTCAGTGCCAGCGGCGCCGCTACTCTTACAGATGGGAAACTGAACCGGTTCCCTGTTAAAATCGTCTCCAACGCGGATTCTACGCCCTCATCGCCCAGGGTCAGACGCCGCGCACTCCTGCCAGACGAAGGTGTCTTGGGTGTAACGAGTGGTGCCTTTTACGAGTCGGACGGTCGCAATGTTACTGTTCTTGGCGGTCGATTCTCTGCCACTGCCTCCGATGGTTCGACCATCAAGAACCTTGTCCTCATTGATGGTGCAGATAATAACAAGATCAGCGGCCTTGGTTCCGCCATCAACGATAACTCAACTTTCACCTCTGTAGCTATCGGGGGCGATGTCCTCTACGCTGGCGGATCCGTAACTGGCACGGTTGAAAACGAAAAGGTTCACGATCTTGTCGCCTACAACCTAGCCACGAGGTCGTTCCCTGCTCAGCCCCCTGCGCTAGGTGGTGACAACGCAACCGTGTCGTCCATCGCTATTCAGCCGAAGACGGGATTGGTGTTCGTCGGAGGTTCCTTTACTCAAGCTGGCTCCCTCCCCTGCTCAGGTGTCTGCATTTTCAATCCTGAACAAACTCAATGGCAACAGCCTGGTGTTAGCCTTCAAGGGATCGTCGACTCCTTGATCTGGATAAGCGACACTACTCTGGTAGCGAGTGGTTCTCTGACCGTTAACGACACGGTCAGCACATCGCTTGCCATATACAACTCACAGACGCAGGCGTGGGATCGTTATCCCGGCGCAGATACTCTTCCTGGCCCCGTCGAGGTGATGACTATGGGATCCAGCGATGGATCACAGCTCTGGGTTATGGGCCACGCCAATGACAACTCCATCTTCGTGATGAAGTACGACGGGTCTAAGTGGCTTACAGCACCCCAGGGTCTCCTCTCGGGTTCCGTCGTCAAGAGCATGCAAGTCTTCTCCCTGACGGAACGTCATGACGCTACCGACATCCTTCCAAACAGACAATCCTTGGTGTTGACCGGATCTCTGGTCCTCCAAGATTTCGGGACCGCGTCTGCCGTTGTGTTTGATGGCCAGTCCTATCGACCTTACGCTCTAACTACCAACTCCGGGAACGTTGCGGGATCTATCACCAAGATATTCTCGCAGAACCAGGACTTCTTCACCGCAGGAGGTATGTTCGAACCATTCCCCTATTAACCCCCACCCTCCGCCCCCATTTTTCTATTTCATTTTTTTTTCTCCCTTGCAGGCGGCTAACGCAGGATGCACAGGAGGTAACATGCCCCTCGTTTTCGTTGTCTTGATCGGCCTCGCCATCTCCCTGGGCCTCATGTTGATCATCGTGCTTGCCGGTGTCCTCCTTGACCGGCTCCAAAAGAAGCGCGAGGGATACATCCCAGCTCCCACCTCAATGATTGACCGGTCGAGCGGCATTCGACGAATCCCTCCCGATCAATTGTTCGAGTCCTTGGGAAGGGAGAGGGCTGGTGTGCCCCAAGTTTGACGCGAGATGCACTGCGGAGTTGAAGTTTGATAGTTCCTGGAGGTTTTGTCGTTTTCACATTGATTGGCGTTTGGTTTAAGGGCATGCATGGATAGGAAGGGCAGCGGAAATGACGATAATATACCTACACGACACTTTTCTTTATCCCTCTTTGTTTTCTTTTTTTCTTTTTGCGATACCATTGAAGCACTGAAAGGCACATCCTCTGTTCACTATTCACATTGCACAAGAGGCTTCCAACTCCAACATCACAAGATTCCTCCCATTCCCATTTTTTTTCTTCTCCTTTTAACAAGACCTGGATGAACTTCCAAATCTCTTGGTGGCCAGGTCTGAAGACATTCGAGACCTGTAGCACTTGAGAACTCCCATCCCGCTACGTTTCCTCGGGCATATCTCCTATGTTACAGTTTACTTCGATTCTTATGAGTTCATGAACTCGATTCTAATTTTTACTTGCCCTTTTTCTTTTGTCTTCACTCGACTTCCCATCGCAGCGAGCATCATCTTGTTTACAGATAAAATCATGCGCGATGCTTCGATTCTAATTCTCCGATTCCACATAAACATGTACATTAGTTCTTGAGAGTAAAAAAGTTGGCGGAGGATAATTCTACATCATGGTACGATTGTGTTTTCAACATATTCCCAAGTCGCACTCCTTTCCCATTTTCTTGCCATCATCTTCTGTGTGTTCTTGTTTCCATTTAGACAGTTGTCCCCCTGCGTTCCTTGCCAGTGGTTTTGACAGATTTGAACGTCACGAGAGAGCGCTCGGGTGGGAAAACCGACGTTCTTTACTTCTAATAGGGTGGCGGGCTTGGTTCTCGGGTCCGTTGGTGTTTATGGTCGTCTTCAGGGAGGATATGAGCACGGTTAGCGGCCTTGCGAAACGAGTGGTTGAGTCGGAATATTGTAGATAGCTTAATGAATAGACAGGTTTCTTAGCCCATCTCTAGTGAGCTTTTCCCTTTGCGTCTCTGTTTTGTGTATTTACCTAGACTTTGTAAGTGTGTCCCTTACGGTTCTTCGAGATAGCGAGGGTTTATATATCGATACCTCGTCGTAAGATGATAATGCATAAGATCGCGATGTCAGTCGAAGGACGGCCCTCTCACGCAAAACAGGTTAAGAAATCATTGATCGTCTATACATTCTGCATTTAGTCCATATTGGCTCCTATCACAAAGTCAATGCGGATCTCCACGCTCTCAGGGTTGAAGCGAAGATAAAGTTGCCACAGAGCCAGGTATACATAGGGCCGTTGCGATCTTCTCGGCGGCAGAATATCATCTCGGTCTCGGGTTCTCCTCGTTTGCAACCAAGTCCCGTTGCTAATCGGCTGCGATACGGATGATGAGGCCCAGTCTATTGAGGTCTGCCTTACCCTCTGAACCTAAGAGTGCTTTCTGTTGCTGAGGCGTCAGGAGGTCGGCGGTGCCACAGGGATGAATCATATTCGTGGTGGCCTTGACTAGGCAGCTCGGCGATCCTCCGCATCGTCAATGGACTAGACTTAAAAGTACTAGAGGAGGTCATGGCCGGAATCTAGACAGGTTGTAGATGTCACCAGTCACCTCTCATTCATTCTGGAAGGCGTCTGGCGGTATCTTCCGTGTATTGGCGATCTCTTCGAAGATAGTTCCACAAAGTTCTATGCGTGGAAGGAGATCCGATCACTTCCCATTTATGAATAGCTTCGCAACTTATGTCCCCAGATAGACAGCTCGGGATGCTACATTCGGACAGGATCATCCACTTGGGGGAAGAAGTGCGTTGGTGATACCATCGAGACGAATATGTTACGCAGACAAGCCCATGGGGCCCATGGATCCTACCTTTCAATGAAGATCTAGATCCTCTCACCCCCTCTCCTTCCACTAGTCAGATCTAGTCAGATGCGATGCAAGATGTGAAACTACTGCTATGAGACCGAGAGATTAAGGGTTCGAGGAAGATCGGAGGGCGAGCCGGCCGGGAAACAGTGGCGGCCCCAACGGCTCGAGGCCATCAGCATACGAAGGGGGCCGGAAAGGGGAGGGTGCGGGAATCCGGCGTCCGTAAAAATATTTTCTTCCCCATCTTAGTTTATAGGAAGAAACGCCTCGGGGAGGCGGCTCGAGGACAGGTCGTGGGAACTTTGCTTTTTCTAGTAGCATTGTTTAATTAAGCACACATCCTCCAGAACAGAAACACACAGAGGCCCGATTTGCTTTCGCTCGATGTTTAACAAGCTCTGGTTGGACCGGGGCTTCGTTCGACATTGCTCCGTTCCTTGTCGACAAGTGAGACCGAGAGATGGATCCGAGGATTGGGGGATATTTGGGGATGAAGGGTTTGTTTTACTCCGTGACAAACCTTTGTCTCTCGTTAAATCACCACGAGCCTGCCGTCTCGATGATATTTTCCAAGACTTTACAAAGGTAGACATTCGGCGTCAGTGTAACTTGGTCTTGCATCGACCCTCCAACATCTTAACATGAAGACAACATGGATTGGGCGACGGAAAGATATTCCAAATCCCCGAATATTCACAATTTGTCTGAATCATTGAGTCCACAATCGCACAGAAGCCCCGAGTATTCCTCCGCAGGTAGTAAACAACCCTTGATCAAGGGACCGAAGCAGGTCGTCCTGTCTGAGAATGGCCAAAGCCGCCGACATCACTCGAGCTACGTTTCGTATGGGGATAGAGTTACGCCGTGGGCCCCTCTTCCGAGATATAGAGAAACGTGAATAAGTCGGTGTCTTGGACAATGGCGGAATTACTACGAAAGCCGTGTGGTTTGGGTTTCGAGCAAGCATCTATCTACGAGAGTCCTTGATTGGAGTCTAGACTTCATCACCGAAGGTCAACGACTCTATCTTTTGGTCCACATCACTTATCTAGCGGAGGCGGAGATCGAAGCTATATCATTTCGAGGACACGGGGGTATGCGATTGAACAGTTTGGCAAAGATTCATCTCGGGTTCAGGTTGAAATTGTTTCTGCTGCCCTGTTCCGTGGATGCCAACATCGAGCCGCCATACGGGCAACTAGGCTTGACGAGCCTAGGAATGGTGTACTGAGAGTCGAGAGATTCACGATCGGGAGGGAAAACGGGATGTATTGTGGTGAGCCTCTGGTGAAAGGTGTTCGAGACAAAGTTCCTCTCCTGCCAGCGGCACCTCGAGCTTAGTTCTATTCTATCTGGAGGGATAAGGACGGCTCTCCTTGGCCGGGACCGGTATATTCGAGAGACACGATGCTCGGAAGGCTCGACAATAGGGGGTGTGCAGACCTGCGATCTAAAGAAGACGAGTTAGCCTAGGGTCAATTTACTATCCAAAACTTCGCGACAGCTTGGAGAAGAAACGCGTAGGAAACAAGGGAGGCCGTTGCGACTTAGATTGAAGAAGACTAAAGACGTTTTTCGAATCCATTCCCATTCTCCATCTTTCGCAGAGGCAGCAATAGACTTGGTGAGATCTTGGTGAATCTACTGGATGCTTCAGGATGCGCACAACAATTAGACAACGGGGCCAAGACAACACCCTCCCCAGGACAGATTTTCCGTCCAACGAACACATGAAGATCCCTCAATCGAAATCTCTCCTGGCCAAAACTCTGTCTCTGGTAGGTACGTCTGATAGCCAATACAACATCAACTCTGCCCCCCCTGTAGCCGGCGCGCCTGAGGTACGATTAGACTGGACGGCCTAGCGTTTCGCCGCTGATGGATGGCCATGGAGCAACGAAGCGAGATGAAAGCACATAGTGTACGCATACGTTCTAGTCTAGTGTTCAGAGGCACCAGACTTGCTCCGGTCCTTTCCCTAACAATCTCCTGTTCCTTAGCTTGGCCGTTGCCACATGAGCTACAGGGGGAGAGAAAGAGGATGGATAGCGCGACTAATCGGAGTGAAACTGAGCCATACTGATTTCGAGAACCGATGTAGCCCCAGCCGAGCGGATTCCTTCTGGATTCTTCACGCCCCACAACAAGGGTGTCGTATAATAGGCCGACCTCGAAACACGCTTTGAGAAAACGACGGCATGGCTCGGAAGAAACTTGGTCTCGAGGCAAGACGTTTGAATCCGGTTTGACGTCACCGGACAGAATGAAACAGTCACCAGTTTTTTTCCCTCTTCTTCTTGTTAGTCTCGTCTCGAGGTTGCCACGCCAGTGGCATCTTTGACGACTTTTTCTGACTGCATGGTTCCACTCGTCTCGGCGCCCGTTTGAGCGTAGTTCGGCGGGAGCGGGCAAAAAGCACAGTAGATGTACTGGGAAACTGAACTGTTCTACGGCATAGTACGATGGAGGGTCTACTACTACATAGGGGTAGAATGAGATATCATGGACGATGTGGGTATCAAGAATGGGTACGAAGTACGATCTCACTGCATCCAGAGACGTGACACAAAGTACGAAGTATATGGTGATTGGAGAAGAATGGTGGCTCAAGACATGGCGGGCTGATGAGGAGGCACGACTCCGGTACTGCCCCATAACCCAAGACCCGAAAGAGACGTGCATAGATGGGCAGGCAGACTGGCGGGGAGGCGGGGGGGTACAAGACATCGTTACCCACGTTGTACTTAGCCAGACACATCTACCGGCGACAGATACGTCTGTCCATACACACACCTTAGACGATGAAGTGATAGCTCATCGTAAGGCCGTTTGCCGAGCAGAGTGTGAAGACCATCCCTTCAACCGTCCGAAAGGAGGGGAAGACGTCGGCATGGCATGGCATGGTCGAGCTCCTCTCATGCCCACATGGCATCATTCGCTGCGAGGAGACACATTTGAACAAAGGGCCCCAGAGAAGAGTTCCTCATCGAGCTAGTTTTGTGAAAAATTCTCTCTCGCCTTACCCGGTTCGAGAGGTCGTGATGCTCGCTTCGATGTAGGGACGGGACCTTTTGTCCCACTAAAAAGGGGCATACAGACGCATGTCCACGTAGTGTACGGAGTAGTACTTACCTGTCCCGACTGCGTCTCTGCATGGTGATGGGAAGAGTGGCTCGGTGTCCTTCGGGTTTCCCGTTCTTTCTTCTCCTCCCATTCTGGCAACCCTTGCCTGAATACACACCCCACCCGCCTCCAGATATCCGAAAGAAGTACAGGATCGGAGTGTCTGTGTACCACTTTTTTCACTGCCGAGACTAGTGGCAAGACTATTTCGCGGGCAAGTTTCTCGAGCATCTCTGATCTAGGTACTAGGGATACCTGGGCATCGTCTGAGGAGGTCGGGGCCATGACAAGAACTAAGGTAGAGAGACAGAACGGGCGGTGAGGTCTCTTTTTTGTGGACACCACACACGCCCCCTCACTCGAGGGTTGCGAACTCGGGACCTCTTGTTCTCGTCTTATTCCTTTTTCCTTCTCCTAGCCACCCACGCCCCTCCCCTCCCCATCCTCTGCCCTTCGCCCACGATGACGGTCGGCGATACTTCGCCCAAATATAGGCTTTGTGTGCCTCTGCTCACCATAGTGGAGGGCCGGGTGTGAAGGTCTCGAGATAGGGCTCGCCCTTCCCCGCGGGCCCCGGTCCAACCGGTGGGCCAGCCAGCCTTCTTGGTTGGAATAAGCGTAGTAGCGTACACACGAACACTCCTTTCTCGTGACGAGTACCGAAGGGGCCTGGTGTACTAGGCCGATAGCGGTACACCGCTTCAGTCAAAGGGGTACCTTCGTGGGAGGCTGTACTCCAAGTTCCCGGTGTCAACCAAGAAAACTAAGATGGCGGGGGCCGAAGGGGGGGCGTGAGAACGGGAGAAAGAGGAGAAGACATGCAGTAGACATCAAGAGATGCACCCTATTCCGGTGAGTCAAATGTAGTTTCCTTCAATGAGGTGGGAGATGCAACACCAGCGAGGAGAGAAGGTGATTTTTGCAGTGTCCAACAGCCGCCCCATCCCCTCGTTCCCATCCCAAGCCCGCCTGGAGATGTCATCCATCCAAAGTCCCCCCCCTCCCGCGTTGGGTCTAGACTGGGACCACCAGAAACAAACAGCAAAAAAGGAGAAACCAGGCGGCATACGCCGAAGCCAAGAAGGACCAGGTTCAAGCTTGATGAAAGTAAGTCGTTTTCCCTCAACAAAAAAAGAAAGCCCACGCCCCCCCATTCTTGCCATCAGGGCATTGGCATGTCATGATAGGCACAAAGGTAAGGGGGGGCCAAAAAGGGGGCGTGTCTGGTAGCGTACGGTAACCCTTCGACCCAGAGACCACGGTCTGTGTAGTGCTCTCCCTCTGTGTGTCTCTCGTTAGTTGACAGAAAAAAGGCCAGTCACAAGGTGGGTAGAGAACGACGATCATCGTCGTCCCGACAAGGCGTTGCCGAGGACGCTGTTATCGATACAACGGTCATTGGATGTGGCAGATGGCCCTCGTGGTGGCGTGGAGTGTGTGGTCTTGGCCAGCACGCTTAGCTAGTATGACAAGTAATCTAAGCAGTACTACTCCATGCTCCGTCTGGGGAGGAGGATAATGGTAGCCACGACAGGCGGGCTAGAGAGACTGGGGCTTGGGACTGGACGCCGGCAGTCAGGTCCTCGGGCAGTTTCAGAGGGCCACAAGCCCCACGGGACGGGGGGGGGGGGAGGGAAAGAAACAAATGCAAGACCCGCTTTTCGCCGCGGCTCTTCTTCGCCGTAATTATATGACCTTGCCGCGCCCTGGTGATGGATGGGGTGGTGTTGGAGTTGGGTGTGCAAGGCGAGATTCGGGTTGCACGTAGTGTACGGGGAGGGTTTTACTTGGTACGAAGTAGAGGAGGAGTGGGAGTGTAAGTACGAAGTACTTTCGTACTCCAATTGTCTCCAACGTCGGGGAGTCAGCAATCTTGTTCGTACTTCGTACTCGGCAATACGGAATATTTATTGATCAATCAATCAACTGATGCGTGCAACTAACAACAACTAGGCAAGGGTACACGTGAAAGCCACTTGGCATTGGTGGTTGTGGTGCTATGCTCATATGTAGTCAAGCCAGGACAGAGTCGCAGACCATCAATTGATCAGGTGTAAGTGCAATTGCCTCCGACAGTGCCATCACGTATACGATAATATCAAATGATATAGCGATCCGGAGTAGCCGTCTGCTTATCGGCCGGGACGGGAACCGAGTCAGCTCCAGCTCGAGGCAACGGGGCCTGTTAGTGGGTTTAGTGGGGGCGGAAGGGTCCAGGTACGACGTTGAAGGATCAGATCACGATCAATTTGCTCTGCGCCAGGCTACGAGAAGAAGAACCGAGCTGCGGCGGACCCTGGATCAACTTGATAAATTGACGTTCTGTCGATAATTTGAGTATTATTGCCTCGGCACGGAAGTATTGCTCCTCCAACTGCTGGCGGACAGGAACATGAACACCAATTATTGATCTAGGGTCTGGCATCGATCAAGGCTACTCAGACACTAACGCTACCGTACCATACTACCCTCCCCGACTCCATTCGTGATTCAGCGTGTCCTCTAACGTGTAAGACTGGGCTGTGTCAAGTTTCAAGCATATTTCGTAGCACCGGACAAGCTGGGGTGACCTGTGCGTAATGTGACAGGTTCTCTCGGGAAGGTCGTCGATGCTACGACCAAGTAATAGCGTAGACGCCGGTAGGATGGGATTTGGAGAGTTCCGCCGAGCACTGGACCGGTCCTGAACGGTAGTTGGCTGAACGTTGAGCCTCAATTTAAGCCACCCACGTTCGACGAGGGTGTAAATACCTAGATTGATTGATAGGTGGTGAATTCTCGACAGGGGTCTACGGGCTATTACGAAGTGGTGCTGTCGCTGTGGGCTCTCCACTGCGCTACACTGCTAGCAGTACGACTTAGGACCACCGTTGTCCTGGGGCAGCTCTCCACAGGCCAGAACTTCGAGAGAGCTTCTTTCGCCGTCTAACAAGCCTGGATATCCCGCTGGAAGAGATCTCGACCCGGCCTATGGCGTGAGGATGGTGCCGATCGGGAAGCTGGGTAGTATTGAGCCTCGAGGACGCTGGGCGCAGAGTAGCATTGCTAATTCTCCAAGTATTATTTGCCCGGAATTAAAGAGTTGCAGCACTAATACCGCACACCATACTGGATCCTAACAGTTGTTGGAAGGGAAGTTCTCAATCGCTTCATGTGGTCTGCGTCTTCCGAACTTTTCCAAGCATCAACTTACACCACAAAAGGAGACTGACCTCTGAGAGAGTGTACCCCAACGATCGCCAGCCTGTGGAGCGATTTAGTGTCGCTACGTCGGCATTGAGAACATAGTGCTCGTGCGAGGACTCGGCTCGCTTCGAGTAGTGCCGTGTAGATGTTTCTCCACCACGGGGAAAGGGGAAAAAAAAAAAGAAAGAAAAAAAGAAAAAGAAAACGAAAACGAAGAAGGTCGATGAACCCTACCAGGATCGACCATCGTCTCCCGAAACAATAGCGATGCCTGCTATTACCATTGTTTCCCAAGAAATTCATGCCGACACACGGACCACGCACAGAAGCACATCCCAATAATTTGTCCAATCCTCCTCGACGAGACGACGAAGTAATCCCGAATGGACGCGCGGACCACTCCCGTGATCCCTTAATGGGATCTTTGGGGGCAGGAGTGTAATGACGATATCTCGTATCGGTGCAGAGTCGATGCTCGGCGGGCGAGGTAGTAGTTTCATTGTTTCAAAGGCATTTTCCTTTTTATTTTTACTTTCCGTTTCTCGTTTCTTTTCTTTTTTATTTTCCTGGCTCGGGGGCGGCGGAGAAAGGAGGGCTTCTCTCTTCCTCGAGGCCGAAACTCGGAGGATGCCCAGCGGGCTCTGATTCAGCCTTCGCGGCTAAGTTGTGGCTTGGTTACCATTTCAAAGTTCTATCTGCACAAGAACACTGAGAGACATAATAGCGACCCCGCAAGGTTGGATGGAGCAGCCCACGTCAGGTACTTCGTAAGGCATTGATCATTGATGCCAACTGTGGACCAGACCAAATGTCCAATGTTGCAAATTACCATCAGGCCTCGAGGCAAATAGCTGTGGTTATTATTCGCTCTTCTCCGTAGTCTTATCACCTCAGATCCGACGAGACGCCGACACCATGGAAGTGATCGACGCTTGTCAAAAGTGGCTGCTGATCGAGGACCGTTGCAACATTCCTCAAAGTGCCTCTGAAAAGCAGGTACCACCTACAGTAATAAGACAGCAAATGTGGTAATAGTCGCAACAGACCTGCAGGCAGTTTCCGGCCCTTCGGTTATCTGGATCTGACTCTTTGGCTGGTCCACACAAGAACCTACGATGATCGACGCGCCTCATTTCAGGGGTCTACGGGAAATTTTTTTCCCCTTGCGGTTGTGCCTGGCAGAGCTGGGGTTTGGAGTTGCATTGCTTCAATCCGGACCGAAACGGCTTGCAAAAAAGAGGTCACGTCGGGACATTGTAATAATAACAATAATAATAGCAATAATACATTTGATATTCCCCTTTTTCCGTTATTCCTTATCCCACACTCTCACACACTCACTCGCCCACTCACTCACACACGCCCACACCCACTTGGGGCGTTCCTGGACTCTGGGCTTGCTGATTCCACCCGACCAACGAGTAAAACCAATTATGACATGCTGCGGATGCAACCGCGATATGCGGCTAGTTGGAAGTTGGTGAGCCAAAAGAAAAAGTCCGCCGAATATCCCCCGTTCCTAGTCTGAATGCATCATTTAATCAATCGAGGCGCGTCGGGATATCACAGACCCGCGTCGTCATGGACATCCGAAAGCAGGCTTCGGGAGATGGGATACAGCCCCCCATCACCACCATAGAAATCACCACGGCTTTAGGATACAACAGGAAGCCAGCGCTTTTGGCTTGTCATGTTTCGATACCATCAATTCTGGATCATCACTTTTGAGGCAATTCCTCCTCCCGTCTTCGTAAATTCTAAGCTCGCGGAGCGTGGTGCCCGTCACGTGGGTGTCGAAATGGATCGGTATCGTAGCTGAACCAGCTCCCACACATGATGAAATTTCACGATGCATGACCGAACTCGCATTGAAGTGCCATTATCCCGTATTCCGGCCCTTCCAGTTGCGATTCAATCTCATCCCGTTCAGCACTTGTCGGAGGTGAACACAAAAAAACCGTCGGTTTACCCGGTTGCTCGTTGGACAGGCGTGCGCAAGATGAGGCTAACCTTGTTCTCTGCAAGGGCCCCCTTGTCAAATTTGTTTCATGTGTCTCAATCAGGTTTACTTAATTTATTAAATGGGTGCTCACCGTTGCATTGGCCCCCCATCAGCTGGTAGGGCGAGAAGATGATCGACGGTGCCCCTTGGAAAAAAACGACGCTAAGCCGAACCTCTCAAGTGTGAATGAATAAAAACCTCCTCCACCTGCTTTTGCTGGCTGCCTTGGAGGATCAAGTATTATGCCGCGATCCTCTGGATTGGGACGCGGTGAAGATAGGGAAAAAAAGTTCGTGTCGCCATCATTCAATTTCCTTTCGTATCTGAAAGGAGAGTGGCATCCCAAGAGGGTCCCTCGGTGCAGATACGACCCCGTGGATGAAGTTTTGGACACCTATCATGTGGCCAGCCCAGTTACCTGGCTGCCTTGCCTCGATGGGAGGGAGTGAGCATGTTTGTCTGTCTGATCCACTCCTCAAGAAAAGAGGGCCACCGGTCGGTGATAGTGAGCGTGAAAATGTTTAGTTGTATCCACTCGATCAAGGTCGAGACTAGCGGTAAGCGCAAAAGAAGGTATTACGAAGGCGGCCTATCTCCGACAGAAAGGAGGGGGACTGTTTACAGACTGGCGGAGGAATAATGGGATATGGGTCCAGTACAATGGTGATGTTGGGCTCTGTGTGGAAACTCTTCGTCCACCTGGCTGGCTAAGAACGGTCAGGCCTAGCCATACTACCAAGCACTTCGCAGTCTAGCACCAGTGGAGGTGAGCATGTAAGGGCTGGACATGGCTTGGGCGTACTTTTCCCAAGCCGGGCAAAGACCAGAACGTTGATGGTTGGACGCCGCCCTGCCTTTACGAGCAACGTGCTTTAGCATTGCATCGCGCTAGCGCAATCGCTCCTCCCACGACCTGCAACTTCATTCCAAATACCCGACCAGGACCCTACCAGATTCGACCTTAGTGTCTGCTTAGCGTCCATCTAACATAAGGCCGGCTGGTCTGCAAGCCGACTCCAGCACCCTTTTGATCACACAGAGACAGACAGCCAGGCCACCTGCGCGAGCTCCCACGGTGCCCTACGAAGTGCCAGCGGCCCATTCACGCAAGTTCGAATCAGATGTTCCTCCCGCGATCAGCTACGCCATCATGCAGCCAACGAAGCCCGTTGACGTCCAAAGCAAAGTAGAGAGTCCGCTAAAAAAGAAAAGAGCAGGAAAAAAAAAAAAAAAAAAAAAAAAAAAAGGTCTTGCATTCCTCCGCTGCAAAAAGGAGGTGGTCTCGGAGCATGGGGTGCGACTTCGCAGAGAACCTGTCACTTTCAGACACAGGCATCGGCCCACTCAACTCATCAACCCACCGGCCCACTCGACTTTTCGGCGAGGTTTTTTTTCTCTCTCAATTGATCTTTTTTACTATGACCATTACTACACTACGGTGCTGGACTAGTCGCAAAACAACACCTGATGGCGGCAGTCTAGACTCGAGTCTTCACTGCTGTTAGTGCCTCATAGCTCTGGTTCGAATCAATTGGCTCTGTTGTTCCTCACTGTTGTGGTTGCCAGACACTAAATCCCAGCACCTCTCCGGGGAAATTCAATCCGAATCCCGCGCTCCCCGCTCCCCTTTCGTGATAGTATTGCCTCCGACTTCCCAATGCCGTACCCAATGACGAACTAGTCAGACTTCCCAAAGGATTTAGAGCCTTCGGACCTTCAGAGGCACCTGACGCGCACACCCGACCGAACCTCTCAAAAAAAAAAATCGAGTTAACATCCGTGCTCTAGGCCGAGGTGTTTCGATATTGGTTAAAGCCGCAATGCCGGAGTGTTGCATTCGGGTTGGAAGAGGCCTCATACTGCGACATTTGGCCGCGACAATGCGCACAAGTCTTATCGCGCCTCCCGCTTCCCTCTGGGTCTGAGCCTCCACTAATACATACAACAATGAACGCGACATCGCCGTAAAATCACTTAGTAATAGTCTCCATACTTCGTAGTTTACTTCGTACTCCATACTCCATATGAAATAGTCAAGTCGTTAAGACCTCTGCTCTCTGCTCATGCAAGCCACTATGCCACTCTTATCCCTAGCGCGGAAGATCCATCGTCGAGATGACGCTCAGAGTGCAGGTGGAGTCCAAGACTACCGTGGATCCCCCACAAGATGTAACGCTCTGAGGAGTGTCCAATGGATTGAGAGTCGAGTCTCACTGACGCCTTCTAATTCGTGGTTCGTACCCACTGTAACACCACGAGCACAGGCTCGGTTGGCCACGAAGTACACTGTCCTACTCACCCAGAGGTACTCCGTACTCAACCAGACACTAACACACCCACCACGCTACAGCGTGGTAGCTAACCCACTAAGCCTCCCCGCCCGCCTCACCCGACTGCCGAAACTGTGCCGGCTCAATGGGTTTAGTGTGCGAAGGAGTTTAGTTTGAATGGTGTCCTTTCTTGTTTACAAGTAAACTCGTAGTGCAAAACCACATGCCACGACCAGACCCTTCGGTTTTTCCCATATGGCGCCACATGACTTTCTCCCAGTGCTGAAGCCATCCCTATCCTGGCTGACACAAGGGACCCGGTCGCCCAAACCCTCCCAAAAGGGCCCTGAATTCGGCCCGGCACTGCCAGCCTCACCAAAAATGCCTAGGATCATTTGGAAACTAGACAACCGTGGACGCAGGCAACAAAACATTCAGGCTAGAAACCTGCGCACAAGCTTATCTTGTTTTCCCTGCCACACCCGGCTTTGGTATTCGTCAGCGCTGGGCTAAGGGTAGTGTGCGGTGAAAGAATGTCACTGTGTTACGATGGGGTCTAAACTACTGAGTACTTCGTACTTGTGCGTCGGCTTCGATATGCAGGTACGAGGCATTGTCAACGGGTGATCCTGTCACCCTGACGCTCTGTGCAACTCTTAGTTAATTGGCATTTCTCAAAGAAGGCTTCTATAGTTTAAAGGGGAATAAAAATGAGTCCAGAAGGGGGAAAGAAAATTAAAAAAAAAAAAAAAAAAATCAATTAACTCGGAATAGATTGAGTTTTTTCCCTTCAAGAATAAGAACCAGGGGTCGTCACCGAGAAGCCTCAATCTGACTGATTGCGCTGACCAGACGCGTAGGGCTTGCCTCTCACAGCCTCAGTGTGGCACTCCATAGACTCGACACCCACTCTTTTTCAGCAACTTGGCACTTAAACATGATGGGCGGGGTGGGCCTCTCAAACCTTCACTAGCTAAGGAGCTGGCTTCCTCGGGTTGTTCGTCATGGGGCTGGCCCCCATCGAAGCCACCGGAAGTCGTCTTATCCGTTCAGGAACCGCCGAGTCCAAGGCCAAATGCCGGGACCAGGCGCATTAACGGTTGCAGGATCGTATGCACCAGCGCCCATTCCCGGCGGGCAGCTAAAGGGGTGGGTATGGGGTTGCAGAGCTCCACGACTCCGTATTATTGACACCTTGTCGTTTATAAGACTAGGCGCGCTATCAGGTGAAGAGTCGGGTGCCCATCAACGAATATTGACGCAAGATACTGGGGTGTCCAGCGTCACCGCGGCGGATAGAGAATCTAGCGCCAACGCCACTTGCTGATCGTCCGCGATGCTGCCGACAGAACGCCAGGGGCTGGGGCGTGCTAGTCGTCGAGCAAGGCCGGGGAGGAAACGGGTGGGAGACCGGGGTGGTGATGCGGGAGAGGGTGGGTACATCAAAATATAATGGACACGTTGGGGACTTGTGTACGAAGCAATGACAGGTTGTGGAGGAGGGCATCTGCGCCAGTAAAATTACCAGTTATACTTGCTGGGACTGGCCAGGCCACTTGGAGCATGCCATAGTTGCGGCACTAAAATCAATCTTCCACACCTTTGGAGTGGCTCCAGCCCCAAGGACAGGGGATAGATAATGTCTTCGGGCCGTTCTTCAGGTGAGCCAAAAGGTGCAGGGCACGAGAATAATTAAGAAAAGAGACGAAGAAAACGAATTAAGACATCGTGTGGCTCTCACTCGAGTAGCTTCGTTCGCTCATTAGGCCCACGTTGCTGGGATGAATGCTGCTCGGAATGTCTCGAGGCTCGGTGTTTGACAGCACCTCATGGGTGCCACCGATGGCACCGACTCCCAAGGATCCGCCCTCGGCGCACACATCGTATTACCCGACTGTTTTCTCAGAGCAACGTCTGATGGTGATGCTCGACCCATACAGAAAAGAAAAAGAATAAGAAAAAAGTAAAGAGGAATCAAATCGATAAGCCATCTTTCACTTAGTGACGCACCCCTCTACCAATGGTCCAACGCTTTACCTCGGCGGTAGGCGCGTTTGAATGCAAGGAGCAAGCTCGCGACTGAAGAGGTAACAACACTTCATCCACTTTGGTGTATTTTGTCCCAGCACCGCGTCCGTCCCATCCATTGACGCGAATGCCCAGTGAAACCACAAACGTCGGCCCGTCTATTGTTCGTCTTCGACAATTGTAGAATTTTTGGTCATCACTGAGTCCCTCAACCACACCAAGCGGTTGCTTCCCTGTCCGACAAGTATGCATTTCGACCGAGACATTCGCCCCATCCTATTCAAACTCGTGGACGAAGACGAGCATGTCCATGTAAACCCCCAACAAGGGTTCGGGAGAAAGGATGGTGGGACTCGGAAAAAGCAATGACGTTCAAGACAACATTGAAGCCAGCACACTGGATCTTTTCTTACAGGCCGGATCCTAGGTGTTTGGGGAGTCCGCCGTTGCATTGGCACAGCTCAGAGCGGGCCAGCGGTGCCTCTGACGTAACTGCCTAAAAGCCCCAGCTTGGGCCATGGACCCTGAAAAGGGAAAAAGTACGGATTACCTCGTAGAGCTGAAGGAGCGAATGGTGTCGCTGGAAATTTCTGGGGGTGAAATATTGCGCGAAGTTGGCTAACCCAGCTCTGGCTAAGTGGTACAGGCTCAAAGAGAGGGAAAAAACGGTCGGTCCAAATTGACTTTGACACGATCTCGACTAGTGTATTACGAAGTACTCGACACTCACCTGACACAATCTTCTTGACGGCCATCGAGTCTCCCAGACCAAAGAGTTGGAGAAAAGAAAACTGGGGCAAGAAAGGCGACGAGATTTGGGCCACAATAGCCGGTGGCTTGTGTTTCCTAACCTTATCGCCGTGAACGAGACGTGCTCAGGAAGGCGTAGGTGATTCAACGATGGCAGATGTCATCATCCTTCGTATTGATGCATCCACGAAGCGCACTGTCCCTTCCTCCAATGGTCCTTCTTCACACGTCAAGGCCATGTCGATTTTCACATGGCAGCGTTGATGTAACGGGTCCCTCTGTTGAGGAATCGTAAAATTTCTTCCCCTCACCTTCCTCTCGATGACATTCACAAATTTCCGTCTCGGGGCATTAGTGTAATAGTCTACAATCATAGGTGGTCTCTTCGGCCGAGATTAACACATAAACTCCATGACAAAGCACGAAGCATCACCATCAATTGATATTCATAGTGTACATCAATGAGTGGAAGGAAAATAGTCTAATCGGAAGGGACCTGGCGATCAATCGATCTCGGAACTCCTGACAGGGCCAGTTGAGAGACGCAGGGTATTAGCAGACCACATTCTCTTGGCTGGCCTCCGGGTTTGCTTCTTCCCCACACTCCCTCAAGAAGACTATCCACAAAAGCATGCACTTGGTTCGCCAGGTTGTCAGGTCAGAATCCCAACTCGGAAGAACAGACCACGGGAAGTTGCGATGACAGGGAGTCCTCGGCGATAAAGAACGCCACCTGGAAAAGGGAAAAAAAAAAAAAAATGTTTGCCTGCGTCCCTGTAAGCCCGACAACGCTGATTGCCGCGGTCTGCAGCAAGTTCCCGTGGTCGCACTTTCGAATACTCCGCACAACAGCTGATCGAATCAACAAGAAGTCTGGACAAACCAGTGCTAGTACCAGTTAGGGAAAATTCACATCAACCTCACCACTCGATAAGAATTCTCATCGGGGAAACCAATTCAGACCAATTCTTCGTCCATTCGTTAGTCTTGAAAGATGTTGGCACCTTCACAGGGATCACGACCTCGGTCCCTGCATTCGGAGCCCACTCATAGCACGCATCGTCCATCTCATCGTAAAGAAGCAGATGACCTGACTGGGATTGTTCTCTTGCCGTCTCTGGTGATGCTAATGTCTCCCCGAAGGCCGGATTTTTTTTCTTCTTCCTCTCTCCTGAAGTAATACCGAGAATATGTCCCGCCACAAATTATCGCCTTCCACCCACCCGCTAGTTCGTTCTCTGCCTCGCCTACTCCGTACGAGAGACGGACCTGGAACCTCGAGGCTATCACGTCGAACGATATCAATTGATCAAGCTTTTCGCCTCTCGCGTACCAAGTGACTGTTGTCACGCAAGTTAAGCAATGGACAATAAGATGCAACAAACGCAAGACCGGATGGTCTATGCTGGTCACCCTGGATGTGTTGGGTGCCCCATCTTGATTCTGTCACTTATGAGAGAATCTTGCTCTCACGACCGTGCCATATCAAGGCCTCTTTCGTCCAATATGAGGGCAGTGATCCACTTAGAGCAAGCAACCGTATAAAGAAGCGTTGCCTGTTCATGCGTACTGTGCAAACACGATAGGTACGGAAGATTACGTAGATTTGTGTATAGTTGTCAGTGTGAGTACATAACTCCAGTATCAATTGAGTGAACAAATCTCAGTCCTCCACAGGCTCTCTCGTACTCTAGCCTAGAGGAGTGTACTTCGTACTCCACAGCATCAATCAATGAATGTTCGTTGGAGCGAGGGTATCCAGTTGGGGTCTGGCGCAGGGCGGATGGCCACCAGGGTAGTAACAAGGTACCAGTCCGAGTTTGGGTACTATGTATGCGTACACTACTTGGTGCTTCAACGATAAGTGGGTCTAAAAAGTATACCGAAGGTACCGTCTACCTATCTATTTCGCGATACCGTTCATTAGACATGGGTATTATATACTCTCCGGGCAGTATTTCAAAAAAGCCCTGGCTGAACCGCTCCTCCCCACCCCACCCACACCCTGGATTCGGTAAACGCACCCCCTCTAAGGTCCTTGTGGACACACCCTCTCTTCCACTCCAAGAGATATACGGTATACATTAGCTACCGTGCTGTACTTCGTACAATTATGCTTTAACCGTATCACTCTCAAGTCTAGCCCATGTTCCCTGGCCTGGGATCCATCCTGAGAAGTCTCCGGTCTCCCCTAGGTCTAATGATGCATCCACCAGTGAGTAATCGCCTGTACATACCTACTCTCCAAGTAGTGTACGTACAGAGAGGGAGAACTGCAGAAGAAGCCAGGCGAGCGATGGGTAGAGTTCTAGGTTAGCTCAACTCCAACTTTCTCACCCCCCCTGCCCCATGTTACTGGTGTTGTGGGTGCTCTCTTGTCGACTCGACATCATCTGTCGTCAAGAGCCATACGGGACCCCATCCTACTTGTAGTGTAAAAGGGCCTTCCTCTGCTCCCATTCCTCTCCTCAGATGTATCTGATAACCATCACCAATACAACGAGGTCTGCGTACTCGCATATATATCGATTGGTTATCGCCAGTCTTCTATAACTCTTTGTCGACCTACTAAATCATACCTCACCTTCCCTTCTTGGACAATCTCTTGTCTTGAGATCTTACGCTTCAATCTATACCCGTGAACCCCTGAGTCGACCAGGATATCAAATACAAGGCACCGACAGGCGAGCTCAGCTGGATTATCCTCCTCTCTTACCTCATAGCGAAACATCATCGATCGGAACCCGCAGTAGTTCGGAAGCATTGCATCCAGATCGACATTGGCGAATGCGGTATTGAACTGTCCGCGATCACTACCTTCCTCTCAACAGCCACATTTTGAGTATTAGGTTGATCGCAAAGGCTGGCAGCAAAGATTCTCGATAGATCTCGCGTGCTGATCCCTGACCCTTGCACAACCGCCTGTGGTTTTCCCCCATCTCACCACTCATCTACCGAGTAGTGCCGGACCCATCTCCCGCCCACTCCGCCGTCCTCAGCTGGTCCCGGATCGGTGACCACCCTCTTCACCTCAAAAAGTACAATTGTACCCTAACAACTTACATACCACTCTCCATTCTGCTTACTACCCTCTCTTACCCTGCCCACTTCCCACTTTCCCCATCGTCTGTCTCCTCCATACAATTGTACCCATATCCACCTCGAGTCGGGACTATTACTACCTGCCATCCCCAACCCGACCAAACTGAATCACGTCTCTTCAAATTGACATTGTTTGTTGGTCTCTGTTCTATTGGAGAAAAAGCCGAACCCATTGAACACACAATCCTCAGTTTCAATCTCTTGATTCTTGTTCTTGTTGCTTAACACGCTCTACTTACCCGTCAGAGACGAACGCCCTCTCCGGGGAAGGAAAAAAGGGAAAAAGGAAAGAGAGACAACAGGCCTTTCTACTTGAGAAGTGGGAGAAGTAGAATCACATTTCTAGAGACAGCATTGAGCTTTCTTCAACTCGCATGCAGCCAACCTGCAGCCTCGACCACTGACAAGAGACATTCTGCTCACCCTCTAATCACTGGTACCCAACTACTTCTTACAAAAGTAGTGGGCAGGCCTGGCAGTGCTTCCCACTCCCTGACACCTCCCAAGCGACATTTAAAGACACAACTTGTCCCGCCCCCTGTTTCTCAAACACATCTAGCGACCCACTTCTCACCAACACACTTATATATCTAAGTACCGCCGCCTTGGCTACACATCACCTTGTCAGAAACATACTCCTTCCAACTATCACTCACAACATCCTTGGCTCATACCCTCATCGACACTTCGAATAGAGACATACATAGTTGAACCCAAGGACGCAGACCTGGAGCATACAAAGCCGCCCACCATGACACTCACGCTCGACACAAACCAGCGCTACGGGCCGCTCAGTTTTGACCCTTCATACCCTTCCTCGACTTCACCACCTCAGTTCTCAGACCCGTGGTCTTCTACACCGGCTCCCAGCGTTGGCAACAGCATCTATGGTAGCAACAACCACAGCGCGCATCACCACCACCAAACGCTAAACCCCGGAATGAGTATGAACTGCATGCCTAGACATCACAATGCGAGGACGAGCACGAGCAGTGTATCTTCGTCCGCCTCGTATGCGTCGATGCCAGTGCCAGCCACATCAGCAGGTAAACATCCGGTCCCTCTTTAAGCCGCCCTCATACATCCGGTTGTAATACTTACTCAATGCTTCTAGCGCAAGATCTACTAGGGTTAAACCGGCTTCCTAATGTCACCACTGCTCAGTACGGAGAGCCTTCTTACGCTTCTTCATCTCCAGTCCACGCGCACTATCCGGCTCCGACTTCACCTTACGACAACCTAGCTTATACGCAAAACCCTATCCGGCCACCTTTCACACTACCGCCGGCACCTGACGCCAGGAGATTCTCTCAACCGTTAGTACTCCCCACGACTCGTGACCTTGCCAATAAGGCTCGCGGACTGACCCCTCTCGCTAGCGCCCTGCAACATCACGACAGGCGTGGATACCCTGATGCCATGGACGCGAGCCACGGCCTTCTTTCCATGAGCCAGGAGACTCCGAGGAACATCTATGCTCCCAGGGCCCAGCGAGGGTCGGCAGATTCGTACGGATTCCCTCCGACAACGCACTCCACGAATTCGTCCATCTCCTCTACCAGCAACTTCAGCACCTATCGAGAGTCGTCTCTCAGTGACTACTCGGCAATGGGCTCAGACATGGATCTTTCAAGGACTCGCGCGCTGCCACGACCACAGAATCTGATGACCAGCCAAGTACCGCCTGCGCCTCAGTCGCTGATGAGCCAGTTCAGTTCCAAGGTCTCCTCGAGCACACAGAAGAAGCACAAGTGCAAGGTGTGCGACAAGCGATTCACTCGGCCAAGTTCTCTACAAACGCATATGTATAGCCACACGGGCGAAAAACGTAAGTTCTCCTTACTACCTCGGGCGATGCTGGGTGGAATACATTTAGCTAACACGTTTCAAAAACAGCGTACGCCTGTGAAGTTGAAGGTTGCGGAAAGCACTTTTCGGTTGTCTCGAATCTTCGAAGACATCAAAAAGTACACAAAGGCGAGGCTCGCTCGGAAACTGGTTCCGAAGAACACCAGTCTGAGTGAAGAGTCTCTTCCGAGTTGGTGTGGTTGCTTGATCACGATGACACGAAGCTCGCAGTCTCGCTAGACCTCTAAGAGCAACGCAATCGCAAGAAAATCATACGCAAGAACAACTGGCGTGGACAATGGGGACGAAAAGTGTCAATAATTCCGAACTGTTATGAGCGCAAGGGGTACATGGAACGGTGGCAATGATTCACGGGCGTTTGGCGAATTATGAGACGGACTGGTCTGGCATCCAAAGAATGACGGGGCCGGGCCCTCCTTGGTGTTTAATTTCTCTTCCTTTCTTCATCACGCCTCTCATTCCATTACAAGTCCAGTCCTCTTGCGACTTGGATAATAGGGGGTAGCATGGCGGGAAGGCCACAGCGAGTCCCTTTGGAAGAAGCGGTCCTGATCTCTAAGGCGAGTTTACTTTCGCCTTGGTCAGGGTAGCACCCCATCGAAGAGTGCCCCAGCTACCTACTTGCCATTGGCCTCTCGCAGGCCATCTGGTAGGAAGAATGGGGGACAAGGGCTTCCTGGCCACATCAGATGGTGTGCTCTTTCTTCCGCCTCATGCAAGGCTCCTACACAGGAACACCTGAGGGGCAAGCTGTATGCCACCACAGATCATAGGCAAAAGATCCTCTCTCTTCTCGTAAGAGTTTCGCGGGATTTCGAAGTCTATCGATCCATTATTTTTGTTTTCACAC
This sequence comes from Scedosporium dehoogii, assembly GCA_002812735.1. Lineage (NCBI taxonomy): Eukaryota > Fungi > Ascomycota > Sordariomycetes > Microascales > Microascaceae > Scedosporium > Scedosporium dehoogii. The sequence continues at coordinate 162,056 of PGIR01000049.1, read as the reverse complement.
ACTGGCACTCTTTCTACGAACGAAGGGCACTACTCGGGAATATCAAAACGGATCTTGGGATTTTTAATGGTGTTTTCGGATCCATTTTTTGTCTTTTCTTACGTGGACTGGATGGTTCTCGGACAAGAGCTGGCGAAAACTGGATATGATGACCAGCATTGTACTATATTCTTAGCGTCAGCGAGTCAGCTAAGGTTGTATGTTTATGCGGCCACGCGTGTCATGGACCCCGTCCGTCTGGTGGTGTTTTCGACACGGTTTTTTTTTTTTTTTTTTGGGGTGACTCGCCCCGGGCGAAAAGCCTCAGAAAACAAAGCCAGTGTGCTCCGGAGAGCGGGGCAGTCGAGAACCAATCCGAATGCGCAGGCTGGGTCGTGGAAAGTGGCGGCTGCAGAAGCAGGGCGGTCCCCAATGCCGCCTGGTGGATGGGGAGGGTGGGCGCAATTAATGATGTGTGTGTGAGTGGACGGCGCGGGAAAAGGAGCCAAAGTTGCCCTTCAGGAAGGGATTTGATGTTTGATTTACGTACATTATGTTATTGGGGTGTGGGACCCGAGGTTTATAGATGGACATGGAATTTAGACTTAATAAATAATAAATTATAGCCAGTCTTCGAGAATTCTTTGCACTGAAGCGAGAAACGGTTTGGCATTGCGAAGTGACGAGCTTGGAAGTCTGTCATAGAATCGGTATTAGGTGACATGGGACTCCTACCGATATACACGTTGAATGGATCCATTGTACGAAGTAGTCCTCCCAATTGTGATCATTTGATGCTTGCTGCTCCCTAGGCACCGCCCCGCCCCCATGGACGGTCTGGTCTGGCCTGGCCCAGTTCAAGAGGCCCAGCGCGAGCCAATTGATCAATTGATATCACTCTCTTCGAGCCAAGGGAGGGGGGAAGGGAGACCACACACAGAGCCCGGGCTCTTCTTAGCACGCATCCCCTTTCCGACGACACTGGCAAGCACTCGCAAGTCTTGAAATCCAGCCTACCTTGGGAGAGTTTCTGTTCTAGACCTGAATGGTGGTCAGAGACTCAGAGCACACTACAGAAAACCCCGAAGGAGAGGGGGTGGGCCGTTTGTGGGGTGTGGTTGTTAACGCGCTGGCGCGGGCGCGCAGAAAGGATCTTTTGTTATGCCTGCTTTGGGAAGGGTTAGACGCCAAGCGGTGAGGAAAAGAAAAGCCCAGGCCATGCCCTCCCTGCTGTATGCTTCGGACAAGACAGCCAGTGATGGGACTGTGCGGCCTTCCGCCTCCGTTTCCTTGTTTGCTTGTTTGCTTGTTTTTGCGCCTTGCTATGGATGATCGTCGGACTTGTCGAGTTCATCGATCATTTTCGAATGTCCCATGGATCAAATGTCGACTCGACATCCGCAAAGCACGCCGGCAATCGTAGCTCGTGGTCTTCGCTCTATATCCATCCGCCTTAGCGAGAGCTTCGAAATGCTACCCAAAAGAGGGGTTGCGCCTTCTTTAGGCCTGATACAGCATTTGCCAGACCAAGATTTCTACTTCCGAGGTTGATTGTTTTGGTCACATTGGCTTATCCCTTTCCCTCTCTTCGCTCGCCTTCTTTCTGGCTTCTCGAAGGTGGGTGGTGGGGGCAGAGGAGCAGGAATAAAGGTCACAATTACAACATTGGATTGGACATGTGAGATGGAAGAGTGGGGTGAAGTTGCATCTCGACCAAGACTGATACTTCGCAACGATCTCAAGGCAAGGCGATACTTGTACAAACAACGCGAGGTAATTGATGCGAGTTCGTCAAGAGCGCTATTGCAAATTTACATTTCCCGGTAGTGTTTTTCTTCTCTTTTCGTTTTTCTTCTTCTGGAAAACGGAGTGGGCGAGAGGAAAGGGGCCGTTCAGCAATGGGACCGGACCCGGATGTTGGACAGCAAAATTGCAACCTCTCATTATGCAGGCGCTTAACAGGCATCAAAATTTTCTTTCCTTTCTCCCATTCTTTCCTCAACTGCCTAATTTTGCGTGTACTTGTAGACCTGAACCTCCCGCTGTATAGCCCTGAAAATGCAAGGCCCGTCTTCTTCACCGCTAAAAAAAATTAAATTCCGAGCCTCCTCTCTCTATCAATGGGTCGTTCTTGATTCCCTGACCCTGCTCGTCCTTGCCTCACTCTTTCCAAGCTAGTGTACTACTCTCGTTTATGAGCTTGAGGCGAGCTATACTACCTCGTAGTATTAGAGGTCCACCTGGAGTCAACAGAATCTTCCCCCACGAGGAATGGTACCCTACACCATTACGATGTGGATCTCAGCCTAGTAGACGGCACAACATACTGGGGTTCATGTTTCAAAGTTATTAACCGTCGCTGGAGAACTTGAAAGTGACATCTTGGATGTGGGTTGAAGTCGCAATGGACTGAGGCGGAGCCTGGGTCATACCCAGAGAAATGCGACGGAACACTGGACCACGAGGAGCCGTCGATCCCTTCCTATAATAGGGAGAAAGAGGGAGGAGGCAGAGTAAACCTCCGGGGGCGGCTGGTAAAGATAGTGGGTGGGCGCCGCGAGATGGAGCCGTCGTCGAGCGCTAAGAAGAACTTGTAATGACACTGATCGAGCTTGTTCTTTTTTTTCTCTCCGACATACTAATTTGACAAACAATGCTACATGGCTGCGGCGACACCGAGCGGGCGAGAGCCTCGATTCCTTTCTACTGCCATATTTTGTTTCCCCTTCAAAATTGAGCTTGAGGTGTAATAAATGGGGGCACAAAAAAAAAAAAAAAAAAAAAAAAAAAAAAAAAAAAACTTGCCGTGCCGCGGTCTGATTCTGAGAAACTAATGCCACCGTCGAGGATGGAGCAGTGATTCTCAATACTCTCCAGACGCTGAACTCCAATTCTCTAATAATTGGGGTCTGTTTCAACGACGGTACGAGGCACTTCCAGTCCCCATCGACCAATCCCCATTTCCTTGGGCTACATTGATCAATTGATCGATCCCTAATGTCCGAAAATTATATTTGATATAATTGCTACATTAGCTCCATGCGGAGGAGCTCATTCCTTTTTTTGTGTCGCTTCTGCCCCGGATTCCAAATATCTAAAGGTACTTCGCAAAATGACGTAGCCAATACACGGGAATTGTCCTTGTCTCCGTCCGAAGGAAAATGCTCCAGAGAACGGACATTGGAAAGAAAGACATGCGGGTAGGAAAGCCGGGACGGGCTCCAATGCTCCCCTTGGTTCCCTTGGAAAACCCCCGGACCATGGACAAGCCATGCAGTAGAGCCGTTTCAGAAGGGTGGTAGCGTGTGGCGCAGGCCCTACCGGTGGGTGGGAACGGCACTGAATGGAACATTGAAAGCTTCAAGACTGGTTCTAAAGACGTTCGGCTTTGACCAGCGGGCTTGTTTCTTGTTTCCTCGTGGGGCGCCACAAAGTACACTAAATTATGATCACGGAAACTCAATCTCCGACGGAAGTGCCAGATGGTCCATAAACTTCATAGTAATCTATGTCACCTCCGTGCGAACGTTGAGCCGGAATAGTTACGTCGCTCTCCGTCCGGAAACCTGCATTTTCCAAGACCAGAGCCACGGAAATGATGAACACGCACATTGGTCTAGTTTTCGTTGATTTTTACGCGGGCGTTGAATCTTCCTCAGTGGGGCCTCGTGGTACCAGTCATGGCCTGGCTGGTCTGCTTCGTACGCCGCCAGCTACATAGCTAATCTAGTTCGTACTTGAACCGAGGTGCCATGTGCTTTTTTGGCGCAATCTCATTTTCAATTACGAAGTGAGCTTGCAGCACAGCATCCTGAATTGACAAATACAAGTGCTCGTGCCTACTTCGTCAACTTACGTCGGGCAATGGTGTCGGATGCGGCCGGGTCCTGGGATCATCAATGTCAATGATGTCTGTTTGTCCTGTCCCTGCTGATCGTCTCTGTATTCATCCCTTGCGGTTTAGTGTAAATTGCCCAGATCGAGTCTCTTCCAACTCAATATGACCTTAAATCAGATGAAATGGCCTTAAGCTTAAAAAAGAGGAAAAAGGATAAACCAACGCCTTACGCCACAATGCCAAGTACAACCAGAAAAACACACGCACGAAAAAAGAAAAATCAAGACAATCAAACTTGGCCACTCGTAACCGGGCAAAGGTGGTGTCGACAAGAATAGAAATTATGCGAGTGTTTCAAACTCACTCGCGGAGCAGCACTGATGTGGGGAAGGGCAAAAATTCAGTGGTGGGGGAGGTTGACATCAATCAATTAATCTGTGCCAGCACTGCCAAATTCACATTGCCTCAATGAGGTTGACCACCAGCTGGACTACCGAAGACGTTCCCATTGTCATGGGAGAGAAAAAGTCCCTATAATTTTACGCCGGACCCCTTCCAATAATACGGCGAACCAAATCGGCCAGTCAAAAACTGTAATCAATATCGACGCCTATGCTTCCTCGCATGTTAAAGAAGGAGCAGGGGAGACCGCCAGCATAGGAGACCATGCGTAGAAACACCAAAAGCCCTCATCGGTCAGGCTGCCCCTTTTCTCAGCATAGGTGTCTTATGCCGTTGGCCAAATTCCATCCTAACTCGTCATTCAAACGAAACCCATGAACTGTAGATCTGACGATGTGTTAGTCTTCCTCTTGATACACCCCCTGGAGGATCAGTTTCCGGGATTTGGCTTGCACACTCTTCCAAATCCGGAGGCCACATGCTGATGAAACCTCCGATGCATGGGTGCAGAACGTGCATATTTCATCACACACTGAGCTGGACAGCTGTCGACCAAATAATAGTGGACGTAAATGTCGGGATAGAAAACCGTATCTGTGGAGGAAAAAGAGGAAAAAGAGGAAAAAATAGAAAGGCAACACTACGTACCACGATATGGCCAAATTGAAGCTCTAGATAAAAGTTGCATCATTCTCTGGGGACCGGATCGCCACGCGGGGGTGCTTGATCGAAAAGTAATCAATCAAAGGAGGAGTATGAAGTAGCCGCCGTGCCTTCGCTTTCCGACAAGCCCAACTAGTGGACTCTTGAATTGGCCCGCTCTCTATGGTACTTCGAGCTGAACTACTTCGTCTTGACATGTTGAACCAGAGGTGCAAGCGATGATGCAGGCCTGACTAGCATTTACATTTACCTCCTAAACCAGTACTTCGGTCCAGCTAAAAGGTGTACTTCGTATATCATCGACTAAGAGTCGACACCAGTAAGAGATAAGTGCACTACTACAGAAATGAGAGCGGCATGGCATTCCCCTTCCTGGGCTGCGGAGCCAGAGAGAGCGAGAGAGCCTCAAAGCCTTGGATTAGGTCTTTTCTTGGTACCCGGCACTTCCAAGATACATGCACTAGACGAGCCATTGAGAAGGCTCTTATTTTCGTACTTTTTCACTCTTAGAATTCTCCGCTAGAGGAAAAGGGGCTCGTCTGTGACTGTGTATGCCCTGCTGGCTCCAAGGCATGCTCGTCACCGAGGAGCTTGATCGCCCACCCAGCACGTGCCCTTGCCCAGATCCTTGGGTTGTTCATTCAGGGAGGTATGGCTTGATGCAAGATTCTCTATCTTGGGAGATGAAAGGGGTCGCCGCAGGCTGTACACTTTTGCTGATAATCATTTCTCTTGTAGGGCAGTTTCAGAGTGCAGTGTTCAGGACGTCGTGGGAATTGACCATTGAACCTGTTCTCACTCATGCGCGATGACGTTATAATAGTTCTGTGTGGGAAGTTTCCCTGTCATGCCCCGACCAAGGGTCCGTCTTAAAGCCACGCCCTTCTCGTCCACCCGCACAGTGTTAGTGTACAGTAAGTGTCCTGTTCGGGTTAGGGCAAGCCCGATGATCCCGGTACATCTTGGAAGTGGCCCACGCCCCGCCTTCCCGCTTCAATCCAATTCTTGGTTGCCCTTTCCAGCCAATTGCCAATTGATACTGTGCGTATAAGCCTGCCTCCACACTGGAATTGGAAATCACAATGCGCTCACTCCCTCCTACTTCGTTTGCTAGGAGTCGATGATGGCTCTTTTTCTCGAGTATTACAAAGTACACCCCATACAATATTGTACTTCAGATTTTGGGGCACGTTCGCGTCATATAGGGAAGGTGGTTGGCTGAGCCAGCCCATTGGGCAACGGTTTTCACCTGTTCATTGATCTGGGGGAGTTCGACGCTCTCTGTCTGGGCTCTGATTGGAGCCGTACGACGCCAATTATATCAGAACCTCAATGAGGAATCGACAAATCGAAGGCGAGAAGGGCAAATCTAATCTGGAAGTTACGTCGAAGCAAAAGGAGAGGCGGATTTAGATTGACCCTTTCCTTGATTCTCTTTTCCAGGGCTTTGAAGTACTTCCACACTTTCTGTGACGAATGTTAGCAAGCATCTAAGTTTTCCATGCTCTCTTCTCCTCCATTTTGAGACTGCACACTTACATCCCAAACGAGGACCGCATTACTCGGTACATATCGAGGGGTACATCCAGCAACGTGGGTTTAGTATCGATACATCAGCACCTGCTCATCATACTCCCGGCCTGGACGTCCTTCATCAAATGTATGAACGGCGAGAGCGATTCATGCCCAGCCGATTCTACATAACGTTGTACACGTCAGCTTCTCAAGAGGGAAGTTTCATGTTCATTTCGTCAACTATTCATTCTATCAAAGAACTGGGACAGACGCAAAGATGGACGTCGGGTCATCGAGCTTTGTGTGAAATTGGTAGAGCAAGAACTAAATGTAGAGCGGAATAGTCTTCCTCGTCAATTAAGCACTAAAGGGTCCTACTTTGTAGTTGTAAAGATCAATCTGGGGGGAGGTGGAGAATCATTGATGCCACATGAATTACACTCCACTGCGCTAGACACCAAGACCGACTCTCTCATGCCGCCGCACTATCAAAATCCACCAAGCTCAAAAAGCCAAGTTTTACAAAGTACCTGGGGCTCAACTTAAAATATTATCAATGGCACGAAGCCAATTCTTCCCCGCTCAATTTCCAAGTACCCAAATACATCATTGATCAACTATAGACTAACAGCGGATCAAGATGTGGGCGCCTCTCCCCCGCCTTGGGCCACTTGCGTCATAAGGTGGATGAGTGTTTGAACTTTCTCCAGCCCGTCCCTTGACCCGCATTTAGGGACGCTTTCCCTGATGTCGATACACACAAAAGCCTCCCGGCTTCTTGTGACGCAATCGCTCGGTTCGGATATGGCGCTGTGTCCTTACTCGATTTCATTTCACCGGCGCCGCGCCTTCGAGACCCGGCCACCGGCGAGAGGGGGACCAGGGCGGGGCATCGTCATCAGCGCAGAGCTGATGAGATCTCGGAAACCTGTTCAAAGTGGGAAATGCTTGCTTCCCCCCTAGCGCTCATTTAGCGCGAAGCAGCGGCCGCGAGAACATCGGCCGAGGGGCCCTAACCTCTTCTCCAAGGTTTGAGCCAGAGGACCTCCTCAAGGGCGAACTATATCAGCGCCCTTTCTGCGCTAGGAGAATTACCTGGAGTCGGGGTTTGATGGGAAGGACCCCACCCCCACCTCGCTTATAGAGAGCCACTGACATAGTTGGTTGTCTTATCAAATACGAAGGGTTTCAAAAGGACCCTTAATGTTATTCTTCGTGTCTGTGCTCTGAACTGGGTGACGCTGGTTGAGCCAGGGGAGGCCTTTTGAGTTCACACCGGTGGAATCGGTGTGTGGACTAGGCAGCCACTCCCAGCGGGTAGAGGTGAGAAGGGCCGACAGGGCGGGGATAGGCAGAGCAAAGCACCAGATGTTGTTTGGAGATATGCGATTGGGTTGGCGTTGGAAAAGAGTGCCTGCTGCCACATGACGCAGGCGCGAGTGCCTTTTGCTCAGTGTTTCGAGGTAATATGTTTTGCTGTGACTACGGGGAGCAACAGGCGACCTGCTGCGTGCGCTAGGGCCCGAGACCATTGCGAGATATCAATCAACACAAGCGAGACCATCATCATGTATAACCCCAAGACTGGAATCAACTAGGCTTTTGATTAACCCTTCTTCTAAACTGGTCAACCCATCCCATATATGCGCCTATGCAATGAAAGCAATCTACAAATGAAAACCCCAAACTTCTCAATCCATACAAGAAAAAGTGTCACACCGCAGCTCCCGAAGCATACCCTCTTTCGTATCCCCTAAAAGCGCAGAGCAATCTTCCAATGTTCGACCCCCACATCTCCCCCGCTGTAAATAAATTACAAAATAATAGCTAGTTCCGGGCGGTCAATCCTCTCTTCGCTGAGGTTGGGATAGTACGGCACCATGGCGTCTGCGCACTGGACGTAGGCATCGTTGTAGAGCCTCCAGTACGGCTGTCGCACCTTTCGTGCCGGATGGAAAAGACCCGCCCAGACGTAGTTCATAACAATACCGGGACCAACGGCCATGCGGATGGCCTCGATGGCCTCGATGATGCGATCGATGACGTGTGGGCTCGTCTCGAAGAGGTTGGGGTAAAGGAGGTTCAGTAGGTGAACCATTGCATCTTCGCAGCCGAGACCAACGACACCGAGGGCTATGTGCTTGACAACGGAGGCCGCCGTCTGTCGATGTACTTGGTCCCTGTCGATGAGAGCATCTTCAAGAAGTGGTGTTACAGCGTAGACGTAATCCTTAGCCATCTCACCAATGTACTCGAACAAGAACGAAAGCGACTTGAGAACACCGTTTTGCACGTTGAGTTCCGGCACGCGGTACTCGTTCATAAGGGCTGGTAGGACCGTAAACGGTGCGCAAGTTTCGGCGACAATACCGATGGCGACGGCCGTGTTGACTCGAGACTGACGCTCTTGCACTCGGAGGTTGTTCAGCAGAGTTGCAAGGACGTCCTGCGGACCGATAGCCTTGGCAATGAAACCAAACGTGTTGTTGGCAGCACGCCGGATGCCCTTCTTGTGAGCCTTGAGCATATCAAGGAGTTCGAAACAGATACGCATCCACTCCCTTGCATTCACGCTCTCCGGGCCGCGATCGGCAATGCGCCCAACCAAGTCGATCGTATTCTCTTGGACCTTCTCGTGTCGGTTGCGGAGAATTGGCGTAAGTCGTGGTAGAAGGTCCCGAATCGGGGGTTGCATTTGCGCGATACCGACCACGGTGACGATGGACCTGAGAGCTCCCAGGATGGAACCAAGAACTTCAGGGTACTCCTCTCCGAGGTACTCGTAGAGCACAATGCCGAGTTTGCCCATGAGAGCGTCCTCGCCGCACTGCTTCATGACCATGGCAATTCGTGAAATGAGATCTGCAGCCTGCTGCCGTACGGTTGCGGATTTGTTGTTCAACCTCCACAAGATAGTGCTGACAATCTGGGGGAGATAAGGCTTGCATCGAGTGCCCAAGGCGTTGACTACTGAACCAAAGCCGTTAAGCATCACGATGTCCTCAACACTCTGCTCCTGGAATGCGTGGAGAATGCCATCGATAAGGCGCTCCTCCAACCGCTCGCCAATGTCCGCGGCACCAAGACTAGCGACAACCTTCTCCACTGTTTCCACCGTCATCTTCCGGTACGGCTCACTTTCATCCTTGAGATTAACCACGATCCGTTCCAGGATCTCGCTGGCGCCGACCTTTTGGCCCAGATCGACGGTTGTCTCGACCACCTGCCTGTAGATGCGCTTGTCTAGGGCCATTCGCCTTACCCAAAAACTCTTAAAGAACTCGTCCAGAACGTGCTCCTTTAGATATCCCGCCGTGACACCCTCGGTGCTCGAGCATTGCGAGACTACCTTAAGCACAACTTTCTTCATCTCCTCGTCCGGCGACGAAAACTCTCGTAGCAGGATTTCCATGATTTGACTGGTGTAGTAGTTGGCATATTCCTCGTCCATCAGCGGGATAATGTGCCCAACGGCCTTAAGGAAACCGGCCAAACCCTTTCCTCGTTGCTTACGGGCTCCAGTCCACAAGGGGTTCAAGATATCGTCGAAGCTCTCGATACCGTATGGGTTGGACGCCTCCGCCAGAGCAGCAATTGCTAAACTGGTGACAGTCCGGACCTTGGTCTGTTCATCGTTAAGATTAGGCCCTATGCACTCCACAAGACCTTTGAGATGGGGCAACACAGCGCATCCCATGAGGATGGGAATCTGCTGCACAATCTTCACACCGGTATGGCGCGCTTGCCATGATTTCTTGCTGCGACAAACAGCTCGAAGGAAGGGGAGGAGTGCGGGGATACCAAGGGCGGATGCGACGACGGCAAAAGCTCGTGCAGTCGTATTGCGGACGTATTCGTCGACGTGGTCGATATCTGGTCTCATGGTGCTGATCATTGTTGCGAGTCCAGCGGCCTTACTGAGATTGGAGATAATTTCACGACCTTCCACACGGGCATAGTAGTCTTGGTCGATAAGGAGCGGCTCAATAACGACCAGGATCTTGTGAACATATGGTCGCACGAGATCGTCGAGTTTGTAGAGGATACGGTCAATGACCTTGACCAAGAGATGACGCTCCTGGTCCTCGAGAGTCTTTTCCATCAACAGAGGTAGGATTTGATCAAAGAGGGGTCCCGCACCAAAGTTTCTGGCGTTGTCGGTGAGCTGACGCAGCGCAGTTTTTCGCATTGGCGGGGTACCGTTTTTTACCTTCAAGAGCAGCCTCATGATCTTCCGTTCCTTCAGTTGGTCGACGGTGAGAACATTCTCGTCCGCGCCATCGGCCAGCTTTCCAAAGTAGGCCATGTCTTCCGGCTTGAAGAATTGTAGGTCTCCCATGCCAGGAATCTCAGCAGCCATAGGCTTTCCACTCAGCCTGACCGCGTTGGGATCCTGCATCATGAAGCCAGTCTGGGAAGCGGGCGTCGCAGCCACGCGATGGGCTGGCGCTCTAACGGGCTCGTAACCAGGAGGTGGCACGAGGATTTTATAGCCCTGTTCTTCTCCGGGAAGAAGAGCGTCGAGCTCCTCATCACTGATAGGCATGTTGCGAACATCAACCGGAAAGCCTGGAGGGAGCGCGCCTCCAACTTGTGAGGGATGCGCTGGGGTCACAGCTGCTTGGCCGGCGGCAGGAGTGGCGACGGGTGCTTGATCCCATCGAGATTTCTTCTTGGGGGCTTCTTGCCCAGGGGTCGGTATCGCGGGGGCTTGGTCCCATCGAGACCGTTTGGCTTTGACGGGCTCTGCCGGGGCTGGTTCTTCGGCAGCAGTCGACGAAACATCCCACCTCTTCTTTCGCTTTCTAACAGCCGTAACCTCCTCAGTAGGCCCGGCCTCGGCATTCTCTTTATCAACTTCCTTCAGAGTTGGAACACCCTCCTCATGTTCACCCTCCTCCCCGCCCTTGCCAAGCTGTTTAGACGCAATCTCTCGTCGAACGCGTTCTTCCTCGCGCTCTAGCTCGCGTATTTCCATCACCTCGCGATAGCTTGTTCCATCTTCAGGGGCACCAGCTTGGCGGTTAGCGGCGAAGGGATCAGCTCGGGTATCGGTAAGCACGCGATCGAACCGGCGCTTCTGATAATCAGTTTCGCGATCGATGATGCGGGTGCTTCGTTCGCCTCGACCGGCTAGGAGATCGTCATCGTCAACCCCGTTTCCATACGATATATCGTCAATCACAGCCTTGGGCGCGGTATATTGGCCCACAAGGCGTCTCGAGCCGTCGCCATCCTCCATCACCTCATCATCATCCTCATCCGCAGCCGGGATGGAGGTGTGGTATCCAGCATATTTATCGGCACCATCGCGGTCGTAGAGATCGGTATCGAAAGAGTCGGTCAGCTTCTGTTTGGTCGAATCGGATCGTTGGTTTGCAGGGTCAAAGGTCCGCGAACTCTTCTTGGCCGCATTCCGCTCAGCTTGGAGCTTCCTGATCGTTTCGAAATCCGCGTCAGACATGGTCGGCTACGGAAAAGTGCATGACATGGCACACGCCTTGTTTGTAAGATTCCTCTTGTGAAATGCGCCGAGCAAGCGCATTGAGATATGATATCGCGTGCCTTGGCGTTTTAATGATGGATGAGTTCGATGGAAAGAGGATTTTCGTCGTCGAAGAAACTTTGCGCGACGAGGCTGTTGTCTTGGCCCTGTGGTGATAAATGCCGAGGATTTGCCGCATTAGGCATCCCTTGAACGGTTGGTCCTGTGGCAACTTCAACATCCAACATCAGCCATCCCACCTTTTGATCCATGGTTATGAGGCCGAAATTCACCTTCATTCGCTGTGCCCGAAAATATCCACAAAGAGTTTCGATGTTTATCAGTTACATCAGAAAGCGAATACCATATATTACCAAATAGCCGAGATTGCAGGATATGTATGGGCTCACCAAACTCTTACCTGAGGCCAATATTCCACCTTGATGGAACAGTTAGCCTCGTCGACATCCAGTATCTCATCGAGGCCAGCAAGGCCCACCCCCAGAAACCGAGTTTAAATAGCTTCATTCGCCTCATTATGGTAACTGGGGTTGTGTTTAAGCATAGCTCCTTCCCCAATTTTTTTTTTTTTTCGTGTCAAACTTAGAAGCTAAGGACAACGCTGGTCACCCTTCTCAATCACCTTGGTAAATTCATGATGGGGGCTAAAAGGTCTGGAGATGCTTCGACTTCCTTCTCGACACTCGGAGGAGGCTTTATGATTTTATTTTGGTGCTGATTCGAATCCTGGTACTTCTTCTTACTTGCGGCTTCTGATCATCACCCTGGAGAAGCTCACTCGTCGACAACTTAATATCAGGCACGTCAGCCACCTTTAAGCTGTCCCGGCGTCTCTTCTTGGGAATAACCGTCTTCTGCGGTGTCTCTTCAATTTTCACCTCCGCAGCAGCCACATCTTCCTTTTTCCCCGCCCGATCAGAAAAAGTTCGAAGGTCGGCTGTGAACAGAACGGAATGTGCCCAACCCGCCTCCTTGCCCCAAAGTTCGCGGAAGAAATCCCCTACCGCGTCATACATGCTTAGGCTGAAGGTTTTTGTCTTCCCTTTCCCAAACTTGTAATCTCGCTGAGCTATTTGCCATACGTGAGTGTCAATAGGGACGGCCTCCGCCCAACCAAGCCCCATTAGGCAGACGCAATCGGCGACCTTGGGACCAACGCCGGCTAGTTGGAGAAGGTCGGCGTGAGCGGCCTTGTACGTGATAACTAAGTCATTACCGGGTGAATCGAGGATCGGAGTTTGAGGAAATGCCGGATTGTCGGGGTTCCGAAGGCTATCCAACCAACCCTTTGGCTTCGAGGCAACGATCTGAGCTGTCTTGGCGATGTACTTAGCCCGATATCCGAATCCGAGGCTCCGTAATTGCGATTCAACTTCTTCGCCTGTTAAGGCCTCGGGTTCAGGAAAGTCATGGAAAGGGACATCTCCGATATGACCAATAAGAGGCCCATACGCTACGCAGAGTTTGTGGACCTACGGGAACATTAGCAACGATGTCGCTGGACGTGTATCGACATATCTCCCTGCTAACCATTTGCGATATCCTTGAGATATTGTTGTTGCTACTGCAGATGAAACTGACAAGAGTTTCCCAGGCATCTTGAGTAAGGATTCGAACACCAGTAAACTGTGGTGCTCGTTTGCGGAAATTCGGATCAGACGCAGACCATTGCTTATACAAAGACTCTAGGTCAACCTTCAAACTCAAGTAATGTCTTAAGAGCGCCTCCGTGTCATCTACTTGGGTTTCCCGTGAACCTTGGCCTTTAGAAAGCTTTTCTGGCCAGATGACCCTGTAATGCAGGTGAGTAGCGTCTTGCCGTAGGGATACAATACGCCCGTTCAGGGTGCAGGACCTGCAGCATTTAGTTACGCATTGTTTCGAAATGTAAATAGAGAATAAAACGGTCCAACCAACCATTGGTCATCAAACTTTCTCCATCGGAAAGATTGCCCGCATCGAAGAGTGGTATCGATGCAGAGCTCTGTCAAATTCAGGGGTAGCTTCCGCCATTCAGCTGCGCGGATTCGACTCATCTCTTGCTGTTTGAGAGGATGGCAATGAGTATAATTGTCACCGGATTTATACTCATATACATACCAACATATATCTAGGGAATTTCTATTAAAGTAATAAAAATTTGAAGTACGAAGGCATATCGAGGTCTCTTATGTTTGAAAATGGTTTTGCTCCCCTTCCATGGCATTGAAACAGGAGCACTCCCCCAAGTTGTCCAGAACCTGCCTGTAGCTCACTCACCAAGTGCCCATTGAGGTTAAACTCCTTACTCAGCCACAGGCCTTTGCCACAGCACAATGCGCAAGGTTCACAAGCACTTCCCAGGACCTCATTCTCACAACCGTGATTGGGTAGGCGCTATGACCACCACCCTCGAAAAAGTTCCAGCCTCACCTCACTCAGCAGTGCTTGGAGCAATGCCAGGTGCAGCTTCCTTTACTTCATGCCTGCTCCACTGCAGTGACAAAAGCAAAAACACCATCGTAGAGAGATTTCCATCTATTTTTTTTTTCCCCTTCTGCACAACGCATTTGCGAGCCCATTCTTTTCCCTTTAACCCGCAGTGAAATCATCCACAACAAGTCTTCAGAAAGGGCGCTCGCATTACAATGAACGGCGAGGGCTACTCTCGAGGTATGTTTTCCCAAGCTCCTACCTTGTTCGGCAGATTTTCTGACAAGCTCTCATAGACGGTGGCCGGAAGCGAGATTATGCTGTAAGTCTCTCATCATACGATTTAAAATCATACGCTCACTCACACATCCATTGAAGTCGCGTGGCGACCGCGGCGAGGAGCATAGGCGTGATCGCGACCGAGACCGCGACCGAGACCGAGACGGGCGCCGCGAGCGACGACGATCGAGATCCCCCAATTACCGAAGCTCCAGGCGTCGCGACGATGAAACCGATGCGTATTCTTCGAGCCGAAGCCACAGGGATCGAGAGCGGGAAGATCGGTACTCTGGTCGAGAGAGGCGTGGAGCCGAGCGCGAGTGGGACCGTGATCGAGGCTCTCGTAGGGATGGTAGGAGAGACGAAGATGAACGGCCCCCTAGGCGAGATAGAGGTGATGCTTTTGACGAAAGACGCCGTGGGGGACGCGACAGGGATGACTTTGCCGGTCGCGACAGGCGCAGAAGCCCATCTCCTCCCCCGAAGCCTCGCGAGCCTACTCCCGATTTGACCGACGTAATCCCAATCCTTGAACGCAAGCGTCGTCTCACGCAATGGGACATTAAGCCACCCGGTTATGAGAACGTCACTGCAGAACAGGCCAAGTTGTCGGGAATGTTCCCGTTGCCTGGCGCACCTCGTCAGCAAGCCATGGACCCGGGCAAGTTGCAAGCATTCATGAATCAACCGACTTCGCAAGTAAACCGAGACGCTTTGAAACCTACCCATTCACGCCAATCGAAACGACTCCTGGTGTACAATGTCCCGCCCTCCCTAACCGACGAGGCCCTGCAGTCCTTCTTCAACCTGCAACTTAATGGTCTGAACGTTATCGAGGGCACGGATCCTTGTACCAGCTGTCAGGTATCAAAGGATCACACATTCGCCCTTGCCGAGTTCAGGTCTGCTGCAGATGCTACTGTTGCTTTGGCTTTAGACGGAATATCTATGGATGCCGATGAGGCCATGGCAAACAACGGATCTGCCGAGCCCAAGGGACTCGAAATCAAGCGTCCTAAGGATTATATTGTTCCCGCGATAGTCGATACGCCTTACGAGCCTGGCGTCGTGTCGAACGTTGTTCCTGACACGCCCAATAAGATCAGCATCGCTGACCTTCCTACATACCTTACTGACGAACAAGCCACCGAACTCCTTGTCTCTTTTGGCGAGCTCAAGTCTTTTGTTCTTCTTCGAGACCAGCATACTGACGAATCGCGGGTAAGCATCCAAATTCCGAAACCCAATTGGCAGTCTAGAGCGCTGTAACTAACTATTTCAAAGGGAATTGCCTTCTGCGAGTACGTCGATCCTTCGGTTACCGATATTGCAATTGATGGGCTCAACGGTATGGAGCTTGGCGACAAGAAACTCAAAGTCAGAAAGGCCAGTATCGGCATTAAACAAGTATCGGGCATCGAGATGGGAGTCAATGCGATGTCCATGCTTGCCGGAACAACATCCACGGAGAGCGAGGAGAGCTCAGTTGTTCAGCTGCTTAACATGGTAACTCCGGATGAACTGATGGACAATGACGATTACGAAGGTAATGATCCCTTCCCAAGTATGCATATCAACTTATGTTAATGCGACTTAGAAATCTGCGAGGATGTTCGCGATGAGTGCTCCAAGTTTGGCACCATCGTTGCCCTCAAGGTCCCGCGACCTGTTGGTGGCAGCAGACAGTCACCAGGCGTCGGGAAGATTTATGTGAAGTTCTCAACAAAGGACTCCGCAACGAACGCTCTTCGAGCCTTGGCTGGTAGGAAATTTGCTGACCGGACCGTTGTTACTACATATTTCCCAGAGGTAAGCAAGCCAAAGTCAGCCCACATCCCCCATGTTGCTGGCGCATGCATTATTAACCATGGTATAGGAAAATTTCGAGGTTGGAGCGTGGTAGAAAGATGTATTGGACGGTTTGCACTTCGTAGGAGCAATTAGGAATCACGGTTGGGCCCATCTCCGGCTACCAGTACCTCAACTCAAGGTGAAGATGATAAGTTCCATAGTTGTGCACGACGCTAAAGGAGAACAGGGAGGGAAAACTGCCAAGGTATCTGGAGGGCATTGTAAACTAGTTTCATTCAATGACACAAAAAATTTGAGAATACGAGACGAAAGTTATGATATATTGCTGGCTACTACGGTATTTAAATGCATCTCATTAAGGGAGACAGAGCCCTGGGCTTAACGACAGTTAGCTTCGAAGAACCCAGATAGAGCGTTCAATAAATAGGCATGAGTTTCCATGAACAATCAGAAGTCCATTACATTCATTGGATCCGGAGACCCTAACATAAGAGGTACCAGAAAAAAGTTTGTTTGGTGTCATCAGAGCATGTAGGAGAGGAAAAAAGAGTAAAGGATGATGGATACATACCATGATGCTGGTCAAATGCTCTCCATCGAGGATCAGGCGGCGTGGGGAGATGATTCCGGGAACTCGGCTCGAAAGTCAGAACGGTCCGCTCAGAAAGCTCATGTTAAATCCTCAAACGGAGGATGGTGGCCATGAGCTGCTGCATGGCTCTACGATAAGACGATCATGTCTTGCAATATTCCTCACCAAGCAAGGTGCTGTCTGAGGACGTCGGGAGTGCAACAGAAATTTGAGGGATGAAGTTTTCGTCGACCTGGAGCCCTTTTGTAGCAAAAGCCAAGATTGGACCTGCTTCGCTTAGTCAGAAATACAAGTCACGTGTAATATCGGAGACTTTGTTTTCGCAAGGTTAAGAAGTGGTTGAGAGGGACCCTAATTACGCGAACTTTCGCCGATCGTCCCCTCAGCCCTCAGACACAGGTAACTTTTTTTCGCTTCCCGACGAAGTCCAACATCGACATTTTTTCTGTAACCGCATCACCAAGTCCAATCGACAACCCCCGACCTCAACAACCGACAAAATGGGTAGACTTCACAGCAAGGGCAAGGGCATTTCTGCCTCCGCCATCCCCTACTCCCGCAACCCCCCCGCGTGGCTCAAGGCCTCTCCCGACCAGGTCGCCGAGCAGATCTGCAAGCTCGCCAGGAAGGGTGCCTCCCCCTCTCAGATTGGCGTTGTCCTCCGTGACGCCCACGGTGTTGCCCAGGTCAAGACCATCACCGGTATGTGGAAACAGGTTATCAACTGGGAGTTGGATTGAGACTAACTGAGCCTCTTGCGCAAATCTAGGTAACAAGATTCTCCGTATCCTCAAGTCTCACGGTACGATCGTTCCGCCTTGAACATATACAGCGAAGCGCATAGATTTTCCGCCCGAAATACATCTTGCCTCGCCCCCAAGAGCTTTAGCTCTTGTGGAATGCCTCTGTTGGTCACGGCTGACAGTGTGATCTTTGTACAGGCCTCGCCCCCGAACTCCCTGAGGACCTCTACAACTTGATCAAGAAGGTTTGTATCTCCCGGTTGCCCTCTTTTTGATCCCTTGGGATATAACTAATTGCCCCACCCCCTCCAATAGGCTGTTGCCGTCCGAAAGCACCTCGAGCGCAACCGAAAGGATATGGACGCCAAGTTCCGCCTCATTCTCATCGAATCCAGGATCCACCGTCTCTCCCGATACTACCGCCGTGTCGGTAACCTCCCCCCCAACTGGCGATATGAGAGCGCCACTGCCAGCACCCTTGTTGCGTAAATGACGCCTGGAAAAGGCTCGCAAAATGCATGTGACGGTTCTCCCGGCAGTTATGGAGTTGGGGAAAAGGAAATTGCATTTCGCAGCGATTATCGCTGCTATGGTTCTATGAAA
Source organism: Scedosporium dehoogii (assembly GCA_002812735.1). Lineage (NCBI taxonomy): Eukaryota > Fungi > Ascomycota > Sordariomycetes > Microascales > Microascaceae > Scedosporium > Scedosporium dehoogii. The sequence goes on along the minus strand of PGIR01000049.1, from coordinate 143,712 downwards.
ATTAATGCACTTGAGCTTTCGCAACCGAAAATAAAGGGTGTTGCTTGGTTCATGCCTCGCATGGTTAAAATTTGAAGTGAATAAGAATAAAAATCCGTTGTTGTCACCTCATTAACATCGAACTGGTATCGTGATCTGTCGACTATCCGACGCAGTATATTCTCCTCTTTCTTTTATTGTAACGATCCTGAAACGCCTCGCCCAAACGTCCTGTACCATACGACAGTGGCCATGCTCGTACTCCGCTCAAAACAATGCTTCGAATTTAAGGTTCTAGGACGTCACGATGAGGCTATTTCGCCGTTAGATCTGTCGACCTTTGGTGTGTCGAGGGGCTCTTTCGTTCTTTGCGCAACAATCTCAGCATGGCGCTCAAGCAGGTATTCTCCAAGAATTCGAAGGGGATCTTCCGGGCTATTGAACCAAATTCATATTAGCAAGCTCCGAGCAACCCAGAAAAACCGTAGGAAAGGCACAAGATCTTGCTTACAGGTGATCGGGGTCCTGGAAGAGCAGCTTACAGCCCGCTGTGAGACTAGGGCATACTTTCTCGTTTAGATACTGGCGAATGTTGGCGGGTCTCGTCGATGGTAAAGTGTTGGAGCTAGAATCCCGATCGGCGCCGTCGATTGTGGATTCTGGGACAAGAGGAGCCTCCTAAATTTCGGCTTAAGTTAGTCCTCCGCTAGTTCTCTTCGCAACGTACGGTTGTTCTCAAGAACAAAGCAGATAGGAACTTGAGAGGCGGTGACGAACAGGCGCAGGAAGACGGCTGTCTGCATCGGTCATTGCGACGTCTGTACTCGTGGTGGATGCTGGGGGAGCTGGAGCAGGAGGGGTACCAGACGCGACCGCAGAGACGTTGGGGGAGGGATTGGCGTTTGTGGATTCAGCCATGGTCTCGGTAATGGGACAGAAGATTAAATCGATTGAGACACGAAAAGAATATTGACAAGGGCGGTCAACGGTGAAGATGTACTAAGGTAGCCTGACAGAACAAAAGTCCAGAAAGGGCATGAGGTGAGCAGCGTGGTCCGTCGTCAACTTTCCGTGCTGGTGCTTATCGATAGGAGCTGCACCACGTGATATCGCGTGGAGCCTGGCGTCTTGCTCTGGAATGGGGAAACGCGTGGCATTCTCAAACTGTATTTTAGCGTGTTCCGAGATTGATCACGCCCGGCCTTCAAATCCAACACGAAAGTCTCCAAAACAGGGGTTGTTTCTCCTCCTCGGTATAGGATGGATGCTTTTTTGAGGAGGAAGTTGATCCCGCAGACTTCTCAAGCAATACAGTCATGCGGAAATTCGCTCCAGATTGACGTGGATGATCAAGATCGGCCAACCAAGAAACGCCGTCTCTCCAATGACACACCATCTGACACTGAGATTCGAAGCCCAAGGGAGTCGGAGGGAGTTGATTCAGTGGATTCTCCTTTAGTAACCGACTTAGAATTCCTGGAAGCTAACGAGGACGGGCCAGGCTCGGGGCTAGAAGGCGCGCTGGTGGATATCAGGTCAGAAACTAAAGTGTTAGAAATCGACGAGGAATACCAACCGAAGGAGAATAGCGACGCTTCGAAGTCAAGGAGATGGGTAAAAGGCCAGAGTTCGATTTATGTTGACGCCTTCAACCTAGCCTTGGACACTGTCCTGGAAGACGAGTCTCATCTTTTTGATGAGCGGGAGCGACAGGTTTTTGATGAGTGGAAGAGTCTTGACTATCAATCCCAGTACCTGTGCGCATCTCTCTTTGAAACCGAATCCTTCAGAATCTGATCAGGGCCTACAGGTATGTTCGACTATTCCTGAGAAAAACGGCATCGTGGCATCGGATCAACCGTTTGGGTTATTACGACGATATTTCAGATATGGGTCTCGCCGTTTCAGCCCTGCAACAGCCCCGATCTCTTCCCGAATCCGTTTTGAATCCTTCTCAAGAAATTCAATACGGCCTGGAGCTGGAAGACGTCTGTATAGAAGACTCTTTTGTGTTTGTTGATTCCTCCGAGTCCCATATAACGTCAATCGAGGATGCTGCTGGGCTTCTCAGCTTTGAAGAAATGAAGATGATTGCGAAAGAGTGGAAGCTTCAAGGGAAGACGAAGTCGGAGCTTTCACAGGCACTCTGCCGTACCAGTAAACAGCAGACTAGATTGTTGTCTTTGGGTATTAGACGCTCCGACTCCTCTGCTTCGCTCGCGGAGGGCGAGAATCAGGGCGAAGTTCCCTGTACAGTGTCGGAACAGCGTGGAGAGGACAGAAGAGGATTGTTTCTCGACAAGGTTTCGGCCATTACTGGCCCTTGCATCAGAATATCATCCACGACTTTTAAGTTGTTCGAGAGAGTCCATTTAGTCTTTTACAGGTCGACAGAGTGGACTGAAAACTCTCTAACAACGATTATCTTGTCGAAGATATCGCGCAGAAATTTCGCCAGCTACTTAGTCGGTCGCACTTCCAACATCTTCGCCTCGCGGTCGCACATTCTCAAGTTTGAGGCCGCCATAAGACTTGAAGCCGAAGTCGATAGTATCTTGGAGTCGGACAGTCTTCCCGGAGAAAAGGGGTTTCACAAAGTTATTGAGCTATTTGAGGGGATTTATCCCCTCTGGAAGAAGCTTGTGGCTGGGGAGCAGGTCAAGGAAGATACCATCTATGAATACGGTGAAGGTGCGTATCTTCGCAGGTTCACCGGCACACATGCCCTTACTCGCATAATTCATAAAGCTGCGTATTGTTTCGGGCGGCTCAAGAACTACAAGAGAGAGTACGATCTACTTGTCGAGCTACTGGGGCAAAGGCTCTTTCACACAGCTAGGCGCGGAAGTTGGTATCAGCGTAAGGCACTTTTGGAAGAGCACTACATGTATGCGGTTGACGCTACGTCCATATCTGGTGACGAAGAGCAACGGAAAAAGCACTGGAGGAGAAAAGCTGTGGAAACATGCGAAGTCGCACTCCAGGACAACGAGTGCCACCTGATTTACCACTACGACCTACAGAAACGCCTCGTCAAACTCGAAAAGAGATTGCGAGTTCCTCGCAGACTCCAGCACGATTTTAGACATGTACGGCTCGACGAACCACTTCAGCATACCGTTGAAGGGATCCAAATCAAGCACGAGAACATCATCCCCAAGAAGGGAAAGGCACCCAGTACTAAGACAGTATGGGTGGACGAACTAGAAGAGGGGGGCGAATGCAGCGTGGAGGAAATGTGTCTCAGCTGGTATCGAAGCCACGGCTGGAAAGGATACCACTCAGAAGGAGGCATCGTTCGTACCTTGTTCGCATATCTATTCTTCGACATCATCTTCCTCTACGTTCCAAACGTCTTCCAGACGGCCTACCAGTCCTGTCCCCTCGACTTACACACGGATTCATTCTACCCTACACGAGCTTCGGAGATCAATAGACGCCTTGTCGAGATCTCGAACGGAGGTGCCGAGCGCATCCTCCGGGAAGTCTACGAACGGGAGTGCGAGCGGAAGACGTGCGTTGTGGGGCTTAACTGGGATTTCGACGTGGATGACCTCGCCGAGCTTGTCAGCTGCTTCGAGGGAGGAGCTCTGGCGGCCATCTGCAAGGTGATGGCGCAGGAGTACCGTCAGCGGGGCGGAGGCATGCCTGATCTCATCTTGTGGAGGACGCAGCCTAAGAAGGAGTGTATGTTTGCTGAAGTCAAGAGCGCGAATGATCGCCTCAGCGACACTCAGAGGCTTTGGATTCATGTGCTTATGGGGGCCGGAGTCAAGGTGGCTCTGTGCAACGCCGTAGCCAAGGAGGTCAAGGTGGTGTAGTCTACTTTCTAACAAACCGATGCATTTAACATGTAAATACGAAGTATAGAAGGTCATTATTAGCTCACATCGTGCACATCTCGGGCAATAATACCATAGCTACGAAGGTAGACGAAGTACTTAACAAGTCTCTGTCGATGCAAGTTCTCGGTTTACCGGCTTCGTACGTCGCAGGAGATTCGGATATTACCGAACAAGGGCATATGAGTAACTTACATATCACCTACGGAGTAATAGAAAGGGGGTGGGGAGTGCTTTAAGCCAAGAAACGGTTCAGTGATACTATCATTTCCCTTGCCCTTCAACCGCAACATTGATTCCTTCGTGCAGCAGGAAATGAAGGATCTCACTTGGTAGGAAGCTTGCCAAGAGGCCATGCGTCGTCAACGTTGATTTCCTTCTTTTGTTAAACCAAAGTAGGAAATTACTACCGAGGTAGAGAGGATCATCTAAAATTAGCTGAAATGCTGTGCAGATCATCTTGGAATGTTCGATGGGGCTTCCTGTCTCCACGGGGCGAGCCAACGACGACGGCGAGAATCAATCACTCATTTCCCATCCTGGCGGAGAAGGGGTTCGAGAGCTGCTTGAAACACGAAGTCCGAAAATAGGTCAATGAGACGCTTGTGCCCCTCTCCGTGAACGTGTCAGGGCAGGACGGTTTTTTTTGGGGGCCAGGTTCCCCTTGTTTCATGCGTTGAGATGTTTCAGGGAGAGGTGCTCTCCACCTCTATAATTATCCATAATATCCCACAAGCACACTCCCCAATAGAGACTTAACAACTCGTGTTATAGGTGCCATTTTCTATCAGAAAAAAAAAAAAAAAAAAACAAACAAAAAAAAAAAAAAAAAAAAAAAAAAAAAAAAAAAAAAAAAAAGGCGGAGAATTCGGAGCCCATTGGCCAATGGTCTCTCGAGGGACTGGGAACGCTCTGATGGGAGTTTCTCGGCTCGCGAACGGACGGGCATTGACTCGTGAAGAAACACTGAGAATAGGCACATTGTCGCAGCAGATGCGGGTTGGCAAAGTCGTCACATTGTGACTATTGTTTCGGTGATTTGAGATTGGTCCCGCGTGCAGCGGAGGAGGGGCGGGAAGAGAAGGTCTGGGAGAAAGCGAATCGGCATCGTGACCAGTATTAATGATGGCTCAAAGGTCTACTTATGCTACCACAGGGTTGCCGGGCGAAGCCAAAACTGTGTAAATTGGCCAATATGTTGGCGTTGATGCTGTCTTGAGGTGCAGGCCGCGCAGAGGTGGACACTTTCGGAATTGCTTCAACAGGGCAAGTCCCAACTCACACTCATCAGATCAGATCAGACTTGATTACCATGCAAGCCATAAGACCCCAAGACCAGGACTAATTGAAGAATTATTCGGTCCTCCTGTGCTACTTCGCAGCGCACTCACTCGGGAGTTGAATGCATCCTGTCGGGTGCCAGACCCTGTCACCGACAGCCAGGGCAAGAACACTCCAATGTCTCCGGCTGGGCGAGCCATTTGCGTTCATAACCGGAGCACACAACTACCGATCACTACACCCCTAACCCAAAACCTCATCCTTGGGACGAGAGCTGGTCCCGGCGCTATTCCGGTCCTCGTTCCCCAGTAATACCAGCCCTTCTAAGACTTGAACTTCCTAGCTCAATAAATCCTTCCTCCCCACCGCCCCGGGCCCGGCTAGATGAGCTCGAAGCGCCCAGGGATGCTTACTCGTCGTTTTCCACGCTATGGTACACTAAATTACCGAGATGCGTCCTCCCCGGCAGCGGTGCTGGTGTGATGAGCTTTTTACGCCCCATTAGCAAAAATAGTGTACCAGTTAGCTCAGGGATCATCACGATCGTGCTCGTCGAGGATCCGTATACAAAGTACTTCGTAGATTGAGAGGATTGAGAGGATTGAGAGGATTGAGAGGATCAACGACCAGAGGCGAATCGAAAGAAGAGTGTCCAAGTACCGCCCTGTTTGGAACGAGGGATTTCTTGAACAATTAGGCAGCCCTAGACCTCGCTAGTTGCAGCCACTGATCGTTCTATTGACTTTTGTGTTACGCACAAAGCCGTGAGATTGGAGGGCTTGAGCATCACTTACATACTCCAGGAGTATCTCGGTATTTTCGACTACAATTCAAATTTCAGTCCAACACAGGTATTGATACAATCGTAACTGACCCAAAACCGCCCAAAGAAGCAGGAAAACAATGTATCTTGGGCATAATAGAGAACTTCCGTCTCGTCCTCCTCTCCCTACTTCGTCGCCCTTTCCCATCCCATTCTCGTCACATTTTCCTCCACCCTTCCAATTGTCTCTCCCCCCTTCCCCATCTGGTCTCTAGTGCCTCTCCTCCCTAATGCACACGCCCCCTCCGCACCGCCCCCACCCCACCCCTCGGCGCTTAACTTGTTTCCCACCTGACCAATCGCCGGACGCGGAGCAGACGATTTCAGAACTTTTCAGTTGACATGCTTTCTGCGGGAGCGGGCTCGTCTCTGGCCAATCACCACGTCTGTTTCCCCCCTGTACATTGGGAGAGTTTCTGCAAAAAACGTCACGCCCTGTCAGGCGCTTAAAATTCATCAAACCTCAAATCCTTGTGTGCCAGTGTGTGTCTGTGTCTGTGTTGGTCCTCACCCTCTCCCTCCTGCCTACTTGTCTATCCGACATCCGACACATTTGTACAAAGTACGGAGAGTTCGCGTTGTTTCTTCGGCAAAACAACAAACAAAGAGAAGGGGGAAAAAACCAATACACATTGCCTCTTTCAGGAAGAGCAAGGCGTAGTCACTGCCAATCACTTTCTCTCTCACCCGACCAAAGTACTTCGTACGTTCAAAGCCTCGGGTCAGGTCTTGATCAAAGCAGCTGCGAGGAACAAGTAGTGTGCAAATTCACTGACATCGAGGATGGCCCCCTCTCTCTCCCCTGGGCTCTGTCCTGCTCGCCGTTTTTTTCTTCCCTCTCGGGTCCCAAGGAACATGCGCCATCCAAGGTGATGGTCCTCTCGTCCTGGGGCCCGCACCACGGCCCAAGGTAGAAAGGCGCATTAGTTCATGCTTGCCTGCCGTCACACGCTTCAAGTTCCTCTCACTGCTGTATTACCGCCATCCGTGCTGTTATTACCACTTGAGACCTCTCTATACGCCTCGCTCTCACTGGACATGGCTTGGAGCGGGGAAGGATATCTCATTTGATTACTCCGCACGCATGTCGAAATGGAAGAACCACCTTGCATCAAATAGTAGCATTTTCGCGCTCGAGGGCACGGCAGAGTCAGACTCCTCGCCAATCCCGAGATGAAAGCCTGTTCTGGTCGCTCCGCCGCCTACTGGCATGACGAAGTCGCATAAGTAGATGAACCGTAAAAATAGGCAGCCATCGGAACCCGCACATCGTCAAGAGGGGAGGAACAACGGCCATCGAGTGGCTGGAAGATCCTTTCCCTTTCTCTCTTAACCCCCTCCCACGAGATATCTGGCGTCTAGCAGTGCGAGTAGGCCGGGCCTCCCACCCCGCCCTCCTCGTACATATGTCAAGCATGGGATGTGATAGGGCGAAGAGGCAAGGTCCAGTAAGCACCAGCCCTTTCATCACCCGGCGTTCGTGGCCGAGAAGGTGGGGATCCAAGATGGTTATTTCCCCCTCCTCCCAAGTATTCCCCTTGCTTTCTCGTGCCGCCGCTCCCTCCATCCAACCTTCTCCCGTGATCATAGAATATGTGATTGAGGGGGGAGAAACGAGTGGCCACCCGGACCAATTCCAGGAGGGGGCTCTGAAAATGGCCCAGCTGAGGCCTCCTTTACCCAAGATGCGGGTCCCCGATGCAAGACATCGTTCTATTTGGAGAATCGGTAACGAACAAGAAGATGAAAAGCGAAAAAGTTGGGTGGGAGCTAGCGTATTTTCCCCATTTAGAGCGGGAGGGGCGATGGTGGCTTCAAGACAAAGCACAGGCGCACCCGAGTCATCTGGCCGTCCGCTGCATGTCTTAAGTCCTAAGCATCAATCTCTCAATATCCTGTCTTGTTTCTATTCGAGGTTGGAGAATGCCTTGCCCTTGACTGTTGGGGTGAGGTGCGGAATCATGATCGCGGTTGTATTAATAGCTCCCGGAAAGGTCGTCCGAAAATGCACAGAAGGGGAGCTGGTGCATTTGGGCCCCCAAATCTCTGCTTTCCGTGAATTATACATATGTCACTCCACTACAAAAAGGATAAAAATAAGTCGGAGATGGAAACAAACCGGGAGAGGAGGAGCGAGAGAGAACCAACAGCATATGTCGTGCACCCCTTTCTACATCTATCACTCGCCATCTTCATCAGAGGCATAATCGTCCGGCAACAGGTTAGAGTTAGTCGCACAGATCAAATTCTATTTAACCCGGGACTCTTTCTCTCACTCCCTCTGCAAGGCAATGCGACAGCTATTTTTCCTGCATCTGGGTAAAGTTGGGCTGCTCAAGCGAAGGTGTGAATGTCTGTTCGTTGGTAAATCAACACCGTTAGTTTGGCGATGAAGAATGTATCAATTTTTAGAATCAAGGCGGTTTTTGGAACAACCATCTATCGAATCCATCTCGCTCTGCCGTTGGCACAAAACGGGACAGCCATTTTAATTAATCGCGGGGTGATAAATATAGAAACTACTGCTAATATTCACAACCAAGTACGAATCACGTTTAGATAGAATGAATAGTTGGGAGAATCAAGGTGTTTTTGATGTATTTGTATTTTATCGTCTGTGGATCGAATCGGTGCACTGCAGCTCCCGTAGTGCCGTCCTGGCTCCGAGTTACATACATCGGCCAGGTTATCTAGTTCATGTTAGGGGACTCGCCCCCCGTCACCAACTCCAACAGCTTCCCAAATACACGTTGCTTTTGCTTTCAACTTGAGAGACATCTCATGAGAGATATTCCAAGCAGACTCGGCGAAAAGCGTGAATGTGGATAATAGAAAGAAACAAAAAAGAATAAGAGCCTTCCCGAATGATATTCCGCCGTTCCGACCATGTTTAAGAACGCCTTCCCAAACGTAAAACCGAGAGCATAGGCAATAAAGCCAGTGTTGCCGCCTCCACCTCGTTTCAACGGGGGGAGGGAAAAAAACCCCAAAAAGTACATGACCCCAAGGTATCCCCCGAGGAGGAAGTCTGTATAGAAAGAAATGCCTTCCAGAACAAGCATATTGTGCCAAAGTTTTCCGCCGTCCCTGCTCAATACGCCAAAGTATCCAACATTTTCGGGCCACAGGGCACGAAAGGAAATTAAATTTCCGAGAAAGAGGCCCGAGGATGAGTTGAAGCGGATTCTCGCCATCGCAAATAGAAATAGACGGAATCAGTGGTAAAAGGAAGCGTGTCCGAAAAGGAGTGGATAGAAAAACAATCATCATGTCATGCCACATCAACGAGGATTGATCGGTAAGGAAGGTGGCGGCGTGTTGCCATGACCTCCCTTTGTCCTTAAAAACCCTCAAACTGATGGCGACTCGAGGGTCCCAAAAATCTAAAAACAAAGGAAATGGTGTTCGAGATGAAGGATCGGTGGATGATGGATTATAACCCGATCGTTGTTGGGTCGGTAAATAAGAGAGATAAGGGGAAACCGGAAGGTTACGAGTGTGCTCACTCGATTTTCCTCCTCTTCCCCTTGGGAGCGGGTGCCATCCTTGGCGTGTAGGTAACTGTCCGAGTGATGACTTCTCTGATATGGCGTACACTCGTTCTTGATGCGGCTTTCGAGCTCTGCTTCTTCATCTCAAAAGACCTCGCTTTCAGGGCCGCGTCCCAGTCGAACTTGGTGTATGACCTTGCGCTAAAAGGCGATCGACCGCTTACGGGAGAATCGTAGTTGGATACAGCCGGCGAAGGCGGGATCTTCAGACTGGGAAAGCACTGAGCACCAGTGGCAGGCGCGGACATAGGCAGTTGGGTGAAGGGACTAGGCGGGATTGCAGGCGCAGTCATGGGCAGCTTGAAATCAGACTTGAACTCGATTCTGGATGAACAGTCCGATGGGGCCGTCGTTGCTGTCGAGGGTGCGGAACCGGGCGTCGTGTCTCCCGAGAGGGAACCCTTGAATATCGCGGGAGAGTTGAGAGACATGTACCTGAGGAAATCGGTATACGCAAGAGGCGGGCTAATCGGTGTCCTGGTAGGGTCCGCCGACTTGGGCTTCGCAGATAGTGGCGACTGCGCTGTGATGTGGGAGGGGAAAGAGGCCGTGACCGGCGTGGTTAGCTGCGGCAGCTTCGGTTTGGTGGTGCTTGTAGTAGCCATGGCGAAGGAGTTCGAGAAGGGTTAGGTTTGCAATCCAGAGCTGAGAGGGCTGTCTTGAACCGCGAAGGAGGGGAAAGAAGAGATATTAGGTGAAGGGTTTGTGTGGAGGTGGGAGGACGGAAATATTATAAGGTGCGAGGCAAAAGGTAGGCAGGCAAAGTTGGTGTGCGATGTGCGTCCCACTCCTGTGTGTTTAAAAATCTGCGTATGACTGGGGCGGAGGAGCTGGGGAGCGGGTGGTCGAGAAGGACAAGGCCGGGTGGAGGAGCACGAAGAGGAGGGGGGGTGGTGACCAGGGTCAAACAAGCAAGCGATTAAGAGCCGCTGAGCAGAGGAGTCCCTTCCCAGAAGGGTACTACTGGATTCCGGCTCGTCGAGTTGGATTACCTGGGGCGCAGGGAAGTTTTTTGCGACTAGCAGCCAGTGCTATTCGCGGTCTTCTCTGGTTGAAAGCGAGCTGCCGGGGTGTGGAGACGCCGGGTGTGATGGGTGATCAAATGGCAGCGATCAATGATGGAGAAAGGCAATGGGCGAAGTACACCAGGCGGCAAACAGCCAAGGGCGGCAGCAAATGACCAAAGAGACCAAAGAAGACAAATGTAAAGTAGTAATAGTGTGATGCAAAGATGCAAAAGGGAGGAAACAGAGAGTGGGAGAGGAGAAAGCAATGAGATGAAGTATGGAAGTGATCCAGTTAGACTGATGTACTTCGTACTGAGGTATGGATCGAAGGGGAAAGGACTGGCCAGGATCAGAGAAGGGGTGGAAGGTGAATGGCTACTTTAACCCTGGTTGGCGGGGAGGGGCGTGGCGGTAGACGGGGGTGTCAGGGTGTAGCGCGCGTAAGGGGGTTGCGTGGGCGAGTTTGAGCCGGGGGAGGAGGGGAAGGGCGGAGGGGGGGGTGGATTTGTAAAATGGGCAAATGTGCGAGGGTACGACTTTCCTCGCTTTTGGACGGTTGGAAGTTGCGACCCAGGATAGGATCAAATGCAGGAGGACAAAGTACCTCGTAGTTTGTGACTTGTGGAGCTTGACTTGACAAGCAGTAGCAGAGCAAAGATCAATCCTCGCTCTATCAATCAATCACAACTCCTTCGTCCTTCGTACAGGTAGCAGCACTAAAAAATGCTGGAAGGAGCACTAAGGCCGCAAAGGAACTTGGTGCTGGAAGGGGGTCGGGTGAAACTTCGACTGGGATTCGCCCAAGTGGCAAGGGTAGGGTTTCCTCCGCGCTTTGAGCTCAGACGAAGCACAAGGACGAAGGATGATGACTTGTCGAAGGGACGGCGGCTGCGGGAGATGCGCCAGAGGAGAACCACCAGGCGAGGGAGGAGTATCAAATTGTGGATACGACTTTGGCCCGTGAGTGTGAATGCCAATGTGAACGTGAATGTGAAATGCAGGTCGCAGCACAGCGCAGCTGGCAGCGGAGCGTCTTACGAGGAGGAGGTGGCAATAATTTCGTCCAAATTACTCCTCTTTCGTTGTCGTTCCCAGTTTAATGTTCCAAGTCTTCACTGACTTCTCCGACCCGCACGCGAGGGCCTAGTTCCTTCGAGGCTGTAGGAGCGGGTAACGAGGTGAGGAATGTAACAACTCAGGCAACTATCGCCAAAATTCCGCTGTGGGCTCGCAGAGCTTGAGAGCGATTTATCCTTGAAGAAAAGAGGGAAAAGAAGGGAATGACAAGTTCGGGCGGGTGGAGAGTGCGTGGTTCCGTGGGTGCGAAAGTTGGGTCTCTCGACTACTTCGTAAGCGATGCGGTGCACTTCGTCGATTGGGAGCTTGTATTTGTTTGTTGTGCAAACGCCAGGATGCAGGAAACGACACAGAACAAGGCCGTAATTCGTCCGGATGCGCGAGCAGAGGCGGCGGTCGCTTCGTGGGAGACCGGGTGGGACAATTCTTCTCGAGCTTCTTGTCTTTTTCAGTCTTCGTACACCGTACCCCGTACCCGAGTGACGAGTGATGAGGGCTCGTTCTGGGCACTTCTGGTTCTCGTAAAAGGAACCAAGAGTGCTGGCAGCGCTGCTGGGAAATGGTCCGGGACGGTTTCTGATTGGAGCAGGCTTTCTAACGCTCGCACCTACAATCAAGGGAAGAAGAAGCCAATTAGCACACATCATGATCCGTCACCCCAACCCAACCCACGCCGGATCCAGGTATTGGACAAAGACCCTCATGTCGGAGCGCACAGGTGTGCCCAGCTGAGATGGCTCCGATCCTTCCAAGGGGAGAGATCTTCGTACCTTGTCCAGACAAGGAATGAAATCCTGGTTAGTGTTGGTGACGAGCCTCCCTGGCTTGGCTCGTTGGCTAAAGGACAAATCTGGAAACGCTATCCCTCGAAGTGGAGTTTCACCGGTCCAATGTGTTGGGACGCGGAAGCTCGGAAGGACTACTGAGGCAAAGCTCTAGCCTGTTTGGTGAATGGGCAAATTGTGTGAATTGAATCGAGGATCCGAATGGGTCAATAATATGAAAAGCGGGCACACAAAAGGGCAGAATGGAGAGAAATGGAGGGGGACTTGGGGAGTGGATTGAACAGGGAATCTCAAGAGAGGCAGAAAGGGGGAAAAAGACACATTTTATCATTTTTTTTTTTCCTGTGTTGCTGGTGAGTCCAATTTTGGCACTATCGTGAACCCCAGACAACGGCCTCGGCGCATAGAGAGACAGCAATTGATCCAGATTTGAAGATATCCGCTCAATCGAAGCTAGTCTTCTTTACTCCGCACGCGGTCATTCATAGGAACCAGCCTCATGTATTTCCAGAGGCGAGAAATGAGAGGCTAAATCTTCATCTTCTGTCTGCCTCACGAGCCGCCGACCCGGCTCCACCCTCCGACATTGATTTATCTCCATCCACTTATTCTGCCCCAGAATAGAAGTTGCCCGTTTTGTGTCCTTTACACTTGGTTTCGGCGCTCTGGGAGACCAGCTAGTCGGCCGAGATTCGTCTTTGCCCACCTCCTCCTCCGCCGCGACCAGAAACAAAACTGCGCCCCGAGACCAAATGTTACGGCCGAGAGGGTCCCAGAAGAAGCGCGCTTCATGACGGAGGCCGGCGGACAGGGACCCCATGAGGAAATGTCGCCCTGTTGGCTCTCGTTGACTCAAAAGCCATCGGGTTGGCTAGAGAACACCACCACCTCTCCGGCGGCCCATCAAGCGACCGCCTCCTTGCTGAGCGCGCGCATGGCAAGCACCAACCTCGGCCAACGACAGCCCAGAATACCAAGCGCCCAGTTATCTTGGAGGCAGTGACTCCTCATTCGATTCCCTTGTGGCCTTTTGAGTGGGTAGCGATGCACAACTGCACTCCCCAGCCCATATTATTCCTTCGATCTTTCGGCTCACCCAGAACATTTTAGTTTTTTCGGATGCGACGCAGGAATGGCTACTCTATAGCGGCCAACTTCTATGGCTCTGATCTTCAAGAGGGAATGGGATTTGGACCCGTAATTGTCGGGCAAGATTCTTGTCGGTATTTTTTTCTCGGCAGGAGCGCTTCAGATATCCCACATTCGATACCTCCGCTGGTCTCCCTCACCCGAACGCATCAAATCTCTGATCGAGCCTCTACCTCCACCCTACCTCCGTGCATCATGCCTAGCGCCGGTCGGAGGTATTCCATGTTGGCTCGACGTACTCCGAAAGCTGAAGAGTAGCATCGATTGTCAGAGCTGGCCCACTGCGGAAAAGTGGACGGCGCCTATGAAGCTAGAGGTCTGCAATGGATGGATCCTACGGACATCCTAGTGAGAGAAGAATTTATCACGCGATGCCGTTTCCCGCATTGCAGGTGATATGAAGACTGATCCTACCGAGTGGTTTTCATTGTCAACTTTTTGAACATTCTAACGTCGCAAGTCCTACTCCACGAAGATGGTGTTTACACCATCCAAATATCCATCAATGATCGAGGATGGATCCGGTGCAGTGTAACAGTTGAACACTTAGCCATCCTGCAGTCGGTATACACATCAGGATAGAGACGACCTATCGTGCACAACTCTAGTATTTCCAACAACAGATGTATGCAGGATTCCCGGCCCAACCTTCATTAGGATTAGGCAGACAATCCTGCGTACATGCGCGGCGACTGGAGGCAAGCCAGGGAATGGAGCGTACCGGCCAGACCTCTTCAAGACGATACCACTCATCAGTTTTCCTAACATCTGGAGTGGGTGGTGCTACAGCATGCGAGCCCTAGTGGGGAACTCATTCACGAATAATTTACCATTACTTTCCCAGATGGACTTTAGAAGGAGGCGGACGGTGCAGCAGAACTTATCAAAACCTGCTTCCCAACCACACCGATCTCATTAGTCCCCTATCCTGTCGTCCAGCTAAATCATTGTACGTTGAGGAAGAGACAGACTTCCATTACTAGTAGCAGAGGTAGTGAGAGAATAGCATGCGGAAGTATGGAACAGAGATCTCTCCTTACTTCTAAGGTCGCCCTCTACAAAGCATACCTGGTCTCTACAAATTGACGACTTCAGGTGACCCTTGCTGCAGTGTCGCTGCTTCGTAGTATGCACACCCGCCTTAGAGACAGTCAATAATGGACCTAGTGCAGCTCCTCAAGGTCGAGAGTCTACTTCGTATGCTTGGCTAAGCTCGTCAACGGGAGTCATAAGGCCACACCCCAATGTCCGCAGATGCCATCCCCACCTCTGATCCCCTGGTCTCGCAGTTCGTGCGATGGAACATGCTGGAAGGAGGAGGGGTGCCAACACAACACGAGATGCCGCGCCGACATGACAACAGGCTCCCATGGATAGCAAGCATTACAATGGATTCCTTGTTGAGCATCAGTCGGGCACCCTCCCGTTTCTTACTTCTACGCGTCTACGAGCATTCGACGACAAGGTTGTATTAATAGTCCCTAGCCAATCCGATCATGACGGTCCTGTCCTTTACCTTGCAGATGTGATGGAATCCCTCATAGACGCCCAACAATCAATATTGACCCCTCCTTTACTGCCAATATGACGATTCTTTGGTAGAGAATGTATCACCTTCCTGATAGAGGCCAAAGCCCATGCCGCCTTGGATGGCCAGAAAAGTTCTCTGGAAGGGTTCTGCTTCCCATTGTGAAGGTGTGCTGCAGGACGTCATGCCTGGCCTTCGACTAGCCCCGGTTCAAGGCCTGCATCCGGGCCCCTCCTCAAAGCAATTGATTGGATTGTCTGGGAGATCTATTCGAGAACTGCAGTGATTTTACCCGGGCGGTACTGTCTT
The DNA here is from genome assembly GCA_002812735.1 of Scedosporium dehoogii. Taxonomy (NCBI): domain Eukaryota; kingdom Fungi; phylum Ascomycota; class Sordariomycetes; order Microascales; family Microascaceae; genus Scedosporium; species Scedosporium dehoogii. The sequence continues at coordinate 128,381 of PGIR01000049.1, read as the reverse complement.
GTCGATATGGTGGGTGGATATAGCCTCAAACTCATCAACGCATGTCTCCCGGACTCACATCAAGGGTTGGCTTGTCGTCTTCAACCTAAAGACCTAGAGTTCTTCAAAGCTAACGCTCTCGCTTCGCGATCTGGGAAGAGATAGAAATGCCTCCTAGTGTGTTTTCTCGCTGAATCTATTCCTCTGAGTGATGATCGAGAGCCGGCTCGACTTATAGGTCCCCAAACGCCTTCTTCAGGAAATCCTGGGCCAACGCTTGTTGCACTGACATGCTTGGTCACTCCCCAGTGATATGAAGTGACCGATTCTTGTATCCCGTCAACGATCGGCCATTCCTGGCTCACTTGAATGGGCTTTACTGCACTGCCGCAGGCTCCATCCGTATGCAGACAAGACGCAGGAAGTACGACCTCCGATGCCTTTGACCGCCTCTCCCGCTTCTCTTGGTCGAGTGCATATTCATTCCTCGGACGTCTTGGGTGATTCCGAGCGGCATAACCCCTCAGTTCGAATCCATCAAATGAAAGCAGCCGATGGTCAAATCAGCGGCGGTTATGTCAAGCTCTCCTTTGCTGAACTTCAGCTAACCTCAAAGGCCGTACGGTCCAAGCCATGGCATGCCCCGGCCGTTCGACAGCCGATCTTTACTATGCTTCATTCCCCCACGAGAGCCCTCTCGCCCCTCAATTACGCAAATAGATTTCCTACCTACCCTTACGGAATGGAAATAAACACCTAGGAGCGGCCATCTACCGTATCACTGCGGTCGATTCTCCGCGTAAGGAGCCTCCATAGCGCACCTTATCCGTATCTGCAATTCTCTATACATCACGAATGTCTGTCATCCACTACTCTTCTTCATGATGGGAAACGTGTTACTAAACAACCTGCATTGACAGACCCTCCTCCCCCCGCCGCACAACGTCCGGACCGTCCTCTAGGCTCATCGTCTGTCGAAACTCGGCGGCACTTCCACACCCCCTGAGGAACCGTTGGGTCAGGGGGCAACACAAGACTGGCACCTCTTGTCTTCGTAAGACCGTGGTCCTTTCTACTCCGCTAAGAAGTAAGGGAGGATAAGAGCCCGATAGTGAATCTGATCTGCGGACAATATGAGGTAGGCTGGTGCACTGAGGGATGAGGGAGAAGGCACGGAACGGGAACGAGTTAAACCTTTCTGCCCGAGATACAAAACTGGTTTAGTAATAGACGTCTCACTTCTGAACCTGTGAGCTTCTATGGCACGATTCCGCTCTGACTCCATTAACTACTAAACTGGAGTAGTAACTAGGGACATCTACTGGGTAGAGTCTCTAGGTATTCTACTCTTCACAAGTCCCCATTTTCCGCCCCGGCAGCCGGGCTTGAAGATAGCAGCCTCCTGGGACGACCTTGGGCTAATAATTGCTATCCCAAACATTATAAGGTCCATCTCGAACCCTAAGCTACTGCAATTTGCCGCGAGTTCAACTTCCGGCCTAATTGGACTGATGTAAATAGGAGTTACCGTCTTCGGGCATCACAGCTTTAGGTTCCGGGATGCGCACAAGTCGTCCATTTCCAAGGGGAAGGGGATGTAGGTTCAACTAGCCCTCATGCCGGGCCAGAACAAGCTTACGTCTAAGAGTTGAAGGTGTTCCGGCTGACTAGAGTGTTCACCGTGGATAGTTTCGTGGGACTAGGACTCCTCTCGAGGGTGACTACGTTCGAGGATACAAGGTGCTTTAATGCAGCAAACCCTCTTCTGGGGGCGGTTGATTTTTTACAACCCAGAGAAAAAGGAGAACCAAACTCATTAGCCACGCAGTAGGACTCAGAATAAATAGAACCCTTGACCGAGAGACTGAGCCTACTCTTTTGATTAGAACAATGGAAGCATTTCCTCACTTGGTCAGGGTTGTGATGTGGGCAGTGTTCGCAAGCTACCACAGCTGATCAATATAGCTTGCGGAGGTCCCGGGGACATGAGCATGATCCCGAACTGACGTGGGAATAAATACGAAGTTGGTTATCGAAGATCTCAGGGATTGCTAATATCCGAAAAGATCTGGTGATGAAATTCCTACACTTTACTGATAAAATTCATCGGAAAAGAGAAATCTTGGGACGGCTCGATGCAAGACGTTCTTCGCCAACCGGAGACTGACGACGAATAGCTCTGCTCTTTGCCGAAGAAGAGGTGAGACTGTAATGCCCTGGGTGCCAAGTGAAAAAAGACGAGGACCTGATCCTCGATCGCTAACCTCGGGAGCTTCGCACTGATTGTGACAAGAGCGATGTTCCCACCTGGGAAACCACGTGTGTTCCCCAAGAGAACTTCGGGGTCCAAGGCAACGCCTTTGATTGCTCAACGCCTCCAAACTTAGAACTAAGGGGGGATCAGCCAACGGTCGGGATAAGAGAGGCTAGCTGTGGGTCACGGTCTACAAGGCGGCAAGGTGCATCATTCAAGGCGAAGAGTGAGCCATCAATCAAATCGTTGATAGATTTTATCAACAGCGCCTAGAGTGTTCGGCGCGAATCCTCAGCCAGTTAGAAGGCAAACAGGGCTGATTAAGGGTCCCTGACTCGAATTTGGAAGCGCCAGGGGCAAACAGGTCTCACAAAATGATCTCCTTCCAATATCGGTCATTTACATTTTAGAGTGTAATTGTGTGTCTAAGGCTCGGCGCTTGCGCCAAACCATGGCACCGAATGAGCGGCGAGGGTTCACGTTCACGATCTTCATTCGCTGGGATATGCCCCACGTTAATCGTCGCTCATTGCGATTCGGGGAGGTGGCGTCTGGAGATATGTCCCAGAAGAGAAAAAGAGTTGGTCCAGAGAAGAGAAATGGACGGAATGGGGGTAGTATTCGCCTTGCTAGATCTTGTTTCGGTAATTGACACGACCAGGCGTCTCAGATCTGGCGCAAGCCCAAAGGACCCCTTGAGCCCTGGGCAAGGCTGTGTCTGTCGTGCATGGGTATGTGATATGTGAGGATGGACTTGGAAGCCAAAATTGCCATGCTCCCCAATTACGAGAGGGCAAATTGATCGTCGGCAGTGACGAAAATCCGATCAGTTCCCAGAATTCCGACATGGATTACCTCGGTACGAAGTATACAAGTAAGATACTGAGGGAGGGAATTGATATCAATGATCACATACGAAGTAGTTTTTCGCACAGCATCAGACTGTCAGACCATGACACTATGGGGAGGCTGGGGAGACGGAGGGATTGACTGCCCGGACTCGATAGATACGAAGTACCAGGCGACGGAAGTTGTTCCGACCATAATCTCACCTGCACTTCGTTCGAAGCAGGTCATCTCGGACACGGTTTTGGGTATTAATTTCAGTCGTACCAAGTATCCCCGATCAAAGAAATCATCACTGATCCGTCCTTAAAAATTATTGTTGATGTCATTCCTCATCCTTTCATTCTCAGCCCGCCTCGCCCGAGTCCAGTAAACTCTTGGAAAATGGATAAATTTTGACCAGTCATACGAGGGGATGATTTTAGCACCATTCGCATCCAGTCGATTTCGTCCAACAAGTTGCTTGGAACTGCTCGAATATCTCCCAACCAAATCGCGAGGCAGAACGCCCGAGGGCTTGGGAATAACCAAGACTCGTGTTACGCGAGGAACATCTTCTCCGTCCCCAAACCATCCCACCCTTTTCCGCACCTCCCCTCGCTAAAAGTTGGAGTGGACTGCGGGAGAATTTCCTATTTCTTGCCGGCTCCGTGGGTGGTCGAGAAGGGGGGTGAGGGGGCAGCCACACCGACTTTTTTAATCGATGAGTTGGCAAAAAAAGATGGCGTCGACCTCGTCTCAGAATCGTGAAATGGCGCTGATTACTAGGCTTAATATAGGTCTTATATGTACAGCTCCTGAGACCCAAAAATAACGGTATCATAATTCTGATTGTCGATGCTGAACTTGCACAGCCCATCGGCGGAGTCTGTCCTTCGGTCTCGATCATCCCAAAGTGCGGTATTAAGCCCTGGTCAGGAATGAGTGCTTGGTACGAAGTACACACCGACTTTTGTTGCCCCAGCTCTTGCTTTTTTCAACGTTTTCTCTCAGTCCTCAAGGCTGCGACAGGGCGCAATCACTCGCCTTCCTTCCCAAGATGAAGACCGAGGGGTCTCGGATATACGTAAATGGGAGGTCTGGGGAGGTCTTCGCTCGCAATGGCCGACACAACGTGACATCTGCCAGAGTTCATGTTCTAATTTAGACATCGTCACGTGTTTCGCATTGCCCCACCCGTGACCTGACCTCGCCATCCCTGTGTACCGATTCAATCGATGTCGGTACTTCATACGTGGTTGAAGATCGAAACGGAGACTATAGGAGCCAGAAATACCCTCATACTAATTTCGCGTTGCCTGATGAAAAGACAATGCATTTTGCATTTGGTTGATGCTGGTCCTCAATCTTCCCATATACGTGGAGAACAACGGGCACCAGTTTCCTAGATGGGCGCGTCCTCCAGGCGCATTCAAGGCATCCCTCGTCTTTATTGTTTACTTCGGTACGAAGTAAGAACCGTCCCAGGCAGATATCCCCAGCCACCCATGCTCGATTCGCGTGCAGAAGCACGTTCTTGTACACCCTCCTTCCCCCTCGGCCACGTCGGACCCAATGACACGTCAGGCAGCCCCCACAAGGTACTTCTGTATACTGTGCTAAATACAAGTATACTGTATACATCTTCCTTCTCGTTCGCCTCTCAAATAACAGATGGTGAGCGGATAGAGTCTGGAAATTGACGTTTATGGAATCCTAGGGAGACAGACTTGACGGAATCTGCTACAAGTAGAAACCACCTGTGGATACTGATTCGATATGGGAATCTGCTCAGGCTGCTTTAAGGCTCTTGACTTAGAGACGACATGCGGCGTTAGCAATATTTTATGTGGTATAACCACTGCGGCGTGTTGGGCATCAAGACGCAACAGCTATTATACACGGAGGAAGTAGACATGATCGGATCTGATGTATTCATGACTTCCGCAAAGAGGCTAGCAGAAGGTCGGGCGCCTTCTGCCCAGGAGTCGGACTTCACCGTTCTCTACAGTCTGCACTAAGACATGGAGTTACTTTAGCGACTTGGGAGCCTCGTGTTGGGTGTGGGGGTTCGACTGTCTGTCACGTCAATAAAGTGTCACGGACATGGGGAAGAAGCTTGACTTATCCTCTGATAGCAGACAAGTATTACTCCGTAGTTGCTAAGGCTCGTGTGTTTGATATTGGAATTACGAAGTACGAAGGGAGAGACAGAGACAGAGGTTTCTGTCCCTTGGACCAGGCAATTCTCCAGATCCATCTTTGCTTTGTTCTTCGTTCGCAGCATTGAAGTATGTTTTTCCGAGTTTGTATTAATACTGTGTACATCCACAGTCCCGGCACCAATCTTTGGGCATCCGGCTCATCTTCCCACCGTACCAACAAGCTGTCATCACAACGTACTCCGTACTCTTGAAGAAATACATGATCTTTTGCCCCCATGCCCGTATTTACCGATGTACAAGTACCCGTATCTCAGCTCATTATTAATGCCACTCCCTCAAATTTCCTCGTCGTACGCGAGGACAATTGGAGATTTTGGTGGGCGTGATGTGAAGGAATACAAGCTGGCAAACGGGATCCATGCCAAGTCAGCAAGCAAATGATCAAAAGAAGGCTGCATGGTCGGGTGCCAGTCGCGTCCCCCTCCATCCTGGACCTGGACAGGCGGCGTTGATTTTCTTCACAATTCTCGACGAGGGTGAGAAAAAAGGAGACCCACAACTCGGCTGATTCAGCCAGTCATAATCCTTAAAGGTGTTCGGTCCCGCCTTCACAAATCATCTCTCGTCCCTCCTCCTCTCCTCCTTCCACGACCAATCAATCTCTCTCAGCGACAAGAAAACGAATCAATCAGATTCGAGTCTCAACTCCTCCGAGCTTCTGGTTGGTCTCCGATCTCCATCCTCTCATTTCGAAACACGCATTTTCTCTTTGGCAATCAACTTTGGCCAGTCAAAAGCGAGGCCGACTCGAGATTAATCCGAGCTTGATACAGAACTCGCACTCTCCCAGCGAACTGGTGCAATTTTTCTTTTTTAAACCGACTAGGCATTCTCTCGACCACGTGCGGCAAAACAATAAAAACAATACATTTCAGCTGGCAGCAGGTATACACACCAACACACTGCACTGCATACAATAATACTTCGCCCAGCTGCATATTCCCACCAAAACGACGTGAAAAGGTGGGGCTGGCCGATAAAGTGAAGGACACAACGAGGGAAAAAAAAAGTCATCAATTCACTGAATAGGAAACGGTGGAGTTCCGTTTATCCAGCCACATACGGAATTTTCCGTTCTCTTAGACGGACTGCCCTGCCAAGTTGCCTCTCAGTTAAGGTCTTGGTGTCTTCATTGCCCAGTTCATTTTTCTGGGTCCTGACCCGACAATCATTTTAATCCCCAAACTTTGGAAAGATCGCGGCAGGCTCGACCACTCCCGCCTTGCCCTCTGATTTCCTTTTTAACTGGTTCCCCCCTCCCCACTAGAATAAAAGGCGTCCGACCAGTCGCCAGACCGTGCCCGACTTAATTCGCCCATTCGCCCGCCAAACCCAACACAACCAGCAAATCAGCACCCACAATTATTTTTCGCGACACCTTGACGAGAAAATCGCCCAGACAAATTCAATTCCGCGACACAGCAGGGCCCTATCATCGTCAAACATCCGCTCTTCCCAGTATCTATTGGCTAGAAGGGTAATCAGGTGACGTCAATCGTCTGCGGAAAGCCTTTCTTCAAGGACAGGCAGCTTCGTTGGAACCATCCATTCAGAGCTTGCGAGAGCTTCTCCGTTCGAGTCTCGTCCACATTTCTCCCGAAGGTAAGAAGCTTCAACACCCACTTCCCTTAACACGACGCGACGAGACGTGATTTGGGTACGTACCCCCTCCTTTGGCTCAGCCCTCATCTCAGCTCTCCGGACCAGACGCCATCTTGTCTGGATCACAGTGATGAATGCTTCCCATCTGAGCAGACGAGCAGGCAGCCTGTTTTCCGGGGCCAAATAATTTTCGCATGTCTTGCATTCCCTCCATCTTCATTTGCCCATTTTGCCTTTTTCATCCCCAGGACTCCTCCTCCTCTTCCATATTAGCGATATCAATTTGACACTTCCTTACTTTTTTACCACGCCTTGAAACTATGCGGCACAATGGCTAACTAAACACTGTTCAGCGGCATTGTCCCGGTTATCATCCCATCCTGCCGGATTGAACCTTTTGCACCAGCTCCCCAAACGGCCTAGCCAAAGAGAAAGGTACGTAAAATTTATTTCTCTGGCTCCTTTTTGCAACACACCCATTTTACGCGCTGGCGTTTTGGCATGTGGCATGCAGTTGCCTCGAGTGTTTGCTCTTCTTTGAACCGCTGCATTTGCTCCTGTTAGTTGGCGCCTAGTGGGCGCCTTTCACAGGCTGCTCCTAGCAAGTCTGGCCCAACTTGCTGGGTCCATATGCGCCTTCCTGTCCTCCCACACGACGACGTCAATCCTCCTTTGTCCGAGTCTCCCCCTCCCTTGTATTGTGTCCCAGTTGGGATATCCCACGGGGCCTCGGTCCCTCGAATGAAGCCGCGAACGAAAAGGGCAAACGGTCGAGAGCGGGGAACATGGAAAATTTACATGGAACCCGCTCCTCGGCCTTTAGCCTCGAGAGTGGCAACACTGCTTTCTCTTTCAGTCGCCTTTTTTCCTTTTCCCCCTTTCCCCCTTTTTGGCCTTGTTGAGCGTCGCATCTCCACTTCGCCTAGGACTTGACATGTTTTTCCATCATGCTGCCTGGCTTCCTTAGCGCTTTCCGATTCGCCACGCCCTCGGGAGCGCTCACTCCCTTTCAAGCCTCCGTGGTGCATGGGAGGAAATGTCAGGGAGGGATAAGCGCCTGGCTCCAACCGCTCTGCAAGGCGGAGCCAAGTCCCAATTGCCTCGTCGCAGTGTAACATTTTACACTTCGTTCCCTCCCCTCAGTGGCTGCACTTCAAGGCCGGGTGAGCAAGGTAGTCCTGCTGAGTTGAGAGCCAAGTGTGGGCCAGATGCATGCATGGCAGGGCCCTGCCAACACATCACAGACTGCGGCCCAAGGCACGCACAATTTACCTTGCACCCCCCCTTCTGCCCCCTTCCAAGTATACCATGTCCCCATGTCTTCTGACAAAGCATGGCTCATCCCTCTTCCCGTCACCTCGCCCCATGCCACCATTACCGCATGTCACTTGCACCGCGAGCTTCTGTTGCAGCTATTACCTCCCCATCTATATGTTTCATATACGAGTAAATGCGTGCTAACAAACACGGCCGAATAGATCTTCAGGGACGGCAAGGGTGATATATCCATTTCTCCCTGTAATCATTTTTTTCTCCAAGGCTCGATCAAGGGCAACAAATTTCTCGGGATTCGCTTAAGTTTCGTTTCAACGAAATCGAACCCCGTTGTTTCCCTGGCACGACCGTTGAAGATCCGAGATCCTGTTTCGTCATCGCCAGGCTCCTCATCATCTCCCCACCTGTCATTTTCAGTGCAATACTTAGCGACAGGCTCCTCTGCATACTTGGATCGCCTGTCCAATACTCAGGGTAAGGCAAAGCCGCTTATACCTCCCGCCCCGCAACCTCGCAACCCCCCCGTCCTGCATATGCCGTGGACGACTATTTGGGCAGCCCACTTACCACATTCGCCTCTTGCCAGCTCATCCACGCATATCCAATAGATTGTTGGACCCATCCACCCACCACCCCAACAGCAACTCCCAAGAGGTCCACCGACAACGAGGTACCCAAGTGACGGCAACGCGTGCCCAACTAATACCCAAATTCCTGGGCCATTTTAAACCTCTACCCTCTGAGTAGGCGTTTGAAAGCGTCAAAACCTATTCGCCATTCTTATTTTCCCGCTATCCTCGAATCGATACCCACAAAGACGACCCCCTTCCCCGCCCAAAACGACCCCGGACGCCGAAGGTCATTGATCCCCTAAAGACACCAACGCCAAAAAAAACCCGCGCGGCACCTTCGAAATCCAATTGGCGCTCACAAACCCGTGGCGAAGACCTTTGGATTTCATCGCAATCGGTGCTCTCGGCTGGTTGAGCTCGACTCAGTCCAGCGGAGCATGGAGTACGGGCAATACGCTCAACAACAGCAACAGAACGCTCACCCATATACCAACTCTGGCTCAGCGAACCCCATAACCTCGCCGACAAGCCACGGTCTTCCTTCGCACACCACGCAAGCGTCGCCAATCCTCTCGCAACAACACACTGCCCAGAACCAACACCACAACATGTATCAACCACAATACGGGGTGCAGCAGCCGATGCACTATGGCATGCCTCAGATTCAAGCCGCGGCGATGGCTGCGACAGCGGCGGCGTCTGGATCGAATTACCCTTATATGTCGTCCGACCCCGGTCTCCCGCAGCGATCGCCTACGATGGGCGCGAACCCGAAGAACGAGAAGAGAGGACCTCGGTCGCCGACCCAATTAAATAATGTCTCACAGATGGCTGGCCAACGCCAAATAGGACAGGTCGCTAGCCCCGGTGTGCCCGGCCCCCAGGCGATGATGGGTCACGTTGGACGCCCGGGCGTAGGCGGACCGGGAGCTATGGGACATCCTCAGGCGATGCAACACCCGCAAGCCCCCGAAATCGCGACGGGACCGGTCGAAGAGTCCCCTCTATATGTGAACGCGAAGCAATTTCACAGGATTCTTAAGAGGCGTGTGGCGCGACAGAAACTCGAAGAGCAACTCCGGTTGACATCCAAGGGACGGAAGCCTTATCTCCACGAGTCTCGGCATAATCACGCAATGCGACGACCTCGTGGACCGGGTGGCCGTTTCCTTACAGCTGAGGAGGTAGCGGCTATGGAAAGGGAAAAGAAAGCGCAGCAGGATCCACAAGGGGGCGACTTGAAGGACGGAGATGCGGGCTCTAACCAAGTAGAAGCGACGACGACCTCGACTGGTGGCACGAAGCGGAAGTCTGACGTAAACTTGAACTCGCCGAACAAAAAGTTGAAGGCGGATCCGAATAAACAAGGCGGTGGCGGACAGGCGGCGTAACTTGTGTGACAGGGATGGGGGCGCACATATCCGCCTCCCCCCTTGGCTCCGACGCCTAGCGACTAGGCGTGCTCACATTGTTCCGCTGCCTTGTCGCTGCTACTATAAAACCTTCACCAAGCCTCGTTCTTTTTTTTATTCCCTAACAAGCGGCATTCTTCTCCTCACGTTGCTCTTAACAAAGCAAGGGCTCTGAGGAGGTTGATATTGGACACTCACTCGTACACTTGACTGGAGAAACCCATGTCATCGTCTATCGAGAGTCCACCGCACATTACTGGGATTCTCTAATCAAGAGAGATACTCCGCAGCCTCAGTCTTTGTCTTAGGATGCGGGTAACTCCTAATTTTCGCTCCCAACCTCTCGGAGCATATTCTAGTTATTTCTTCTACCTCTGATTACTGCCTCTTGACTGGCAACAGCATGGGGCGTATCTACGGACCGGGGGGATGCATAACAACTTGGGAAACGGGCAGGAAAGAATGTATGGACGATTCGACGAAGGATACCCCTTTGGTGTTTTTTTTTTTTTCTTCTTTATGTTTGTTTTCTCTCTCTAAAACTCTTTTCCCTCTCAAATTACCGATTTCCTTTAACTCGTATTTATTTTCCTCCACTTTTATGGCCTCGTCTTTTCCTTTGTCATACCTCTCTCCTCTCACGTACGCACACGCACATATACACATTTCCCTTGTTTTATTATGGGAAGTTGTTTTGTCACCCGTCTATCGAGAGCGTCTTTTATTTTCATTTGATGCAATCATTGCCTTTTTTTTTTTTTTTTTTTTTCCTTTTCTGTTTCTACCCTTGATTATACTGCTATGAAACACCGGCAGGGGCGCCGGGAGAAACTGGTCTGGTTACCATGGGAGGTAGTTTTGAGTTGCAAGGATACATGGGATGGGGAACAAGCAAAGGGCATCTGTGAATTTGGACTGGTATACAGGATAAGAAGGAGGGAAAAGAAAAAAGAAAAGAAGAAAAAAAAAAGGAAAACGTCTAATCAATACGATTAAAATTAAGAGAAGTGCAACAAGGTATTTCCGGCGGTGGTGATGACGGCGATGCGAAGAGAGTTGTCTTGTTCTCCTTTTTTTACATTACATTGACGGCGAAGAGGAAAGAGATTGCCTTTTTGATTCCCCCCCATCGACCTTGTTTTTCTTCTCGAAAAAGGCGATGCTGTCCTGGAGGAATCGGATATAGAACTTTTTTTGATGAGGGCCCATCTGTCGCCAGACATGGTCTGCCATGAATACAATCATAGTTACTAGTCGAGAGTTGAGAAGCATTGAGTATTTCGTCTATTATTACGTGCAAATAGATCAATCCATTGCCGGTTACTAGAAGAGCTCTTTGAGGCATTGAGATCGATCTGTTCGAAGGCGCCTACTCCGTACTCAACCACGGACGTTAATTGGAATGAAATGGGAGAGCAGTTCGAGATGATGGAGCCTCACAGAGAATAGCACAGAGAATAGGAGTGAGAGAGTGTGCACTCCATACTATCTAGTCGACTATTTTGGTTAGTGTCTCGTGCGCCGGTGGCTCATGTCTCATGTCTCACGTCTCGGCGCCGAAGACTGCGAAAGCCAGACCAGGTTTCTCCAATCAAGGCCGCCGTTGAGCCTCGGCATCTTGCAGCTCACCAGCTTAGCTCCCACCATGCTCGACCCTCCCCGCATGCGCCGACGCCAGGCCATTCTACCAAATCTAGCAAAGCAAACGAGGACCTGACCTCGGAATAATCGCCCGGGGTTTGGAGAGCTAACAGTAGAATTCCGGAAACGTGCAAAGTATATAATTTGGCCCCGAAATGCGAAATGTTCCCTCCGGTCCTGTAATACTAGTAGATTCAATTTCACCTCCAAGACCCCGAAGGCAACGTTGAAGCCATTGCAGGGAGTAAGACGGGGATATTTTTTTGGAGTCTAAGCATTTCGTCATCCTATCTGGAAAGGTAGCCTCCTCACGCGCTTCCTCACCACCATGGCTGGACCAATCCGGCACCCAATCAACCAGGCGAACCTGGAGCGATATCTCCAGGAACACGTCCCGGAGATAAAGACGCCTCTCGACATTAAACAAGTAAGGAACCTTCCCCCCCCCCCCAAAAGGAGCGACCGCTTTCCCTCGACCTCTTTCCCTCGACCTCTTTCTCCACACATCAGCCCCAACCCAATCCCATCGCTGACCATCGGAACCCTCCCCAGTTCGGCTTCGGTCAATCCAATCCCACCTACCAACTCACCTCCGCCACCGGCATCCGCTATGTCCTCCGCAAGAAGCCCCCGGGCAAGCTCCTCTCCAAGACGGCGCACAAGGTCGAGCGCGAGTACCGCATCATGCGCGCCATCGGCGAGGCCAACGCCCAGGGGTCCGCGAGCGTGCGGGTCCCCGTGCCGAAGACGTACTGCCTGTGCGAGGACGACTCCGTTGTCGGCACGCCGTTTTACGTGATGGAGTTTTTGGACGGGAGGATCTTTGAGGATTTTAGTATACCGGGGGTGGACCCCGAGACGAGGACGACTATGTATGTGCTCTTCCGGTTTTCTTTTGATCTCTCTCCTCCTTTTACCTTGGCGCAAAGAAGCAGAACAACTAATGGCTGTTGCGAACAAACAGGTGGGCAGACGCAATCCGCACCCTCGCGAACCTCCACTCCATCGACCCCGCATCCATCGGCCTCGCCTCCTTCGGCAGAGACAAGGACTTCTACTCGCGCCAGGTCAAGACGTGGTCGACCATCTGCAAGGCCCAAGAGGCCGTTCGCGACGTCGAGTCCGGGGAGAAAGTCGGGCCCTTGCCGCACATGGAGGATCTTGTGTCGTATTTCGCCGATGTTAAGAAGCAGCCTGTTGATAGGGCCGTGATCGTCCATGGGGACTTCAAGATTGATAACTTGGTCTATCATAAGACGGAGCCGAGGGTTATTGGTATATTAGAGTAAGTTTTACCCCCCCTTTCCTTTTGCAACCTACACTGGCAATGAGAAAAGTAGACTGCTAACATGACCCTCGCTCTCACCAGCTGGGAAATGTCCACAATAGGCCACCCCCTCTCCGACCTCTCCAACCTCCTAACAGCATTCACAACCGCCCCATCCCCCTCCTCCCCCCTTACAACCTCCAACCTCTCCCTCTCCAATCCGGCCTTCACCCCCGGCAACACCCCCGGTCTCCCCACGCGCGAGGACCTCATCGCCATGTACGCCTCCGCCACCGCCTCCGCCTCGGCCGCCAAGGGCAAGGGATCTTCGGGAGGCTACGACCCACGCCCCGGCGGCGAGGTCTCCTGGGGCGCCGCGTTCAACCTGTTCAGGCTGGCCGCCGTCTGCCAGGGCATCGCGGCGAGGCAGGCCGTGAGGCAGGCGAGTTCGGCGCAGGCGGCTGTGCATGCGGCGGCGAGGGCCCCGTTGGCTAAGATTGCTTGGCGGATGATTGAGGATAGGGAGAAGGAGGGTAGGAATAAGGCACGCTTGTAAAATCGTTCTCTTCCTTTGTTGTTACAGGTTTTCGTGTTTTCCATGTGGGGTCACGAGCATCGACACGGCGATAGAGGGGAGGAAGCATATGAGGACTATATAGACGTATACAGCCCGATACGCATCAATGTGTATAGAGGAGTAGTAGTTTAGTGGAAGGAGCATTATAAATATGTCAATTCAACCATTGCCTCTATAATAACTTAGTACGCCTTGCCTGCCTTGCCTTGCCCTTGTGTTTCCGTCTTCGCCGTGTACCATTGGAATGAAATGAAACCATTTGCCTTTTTGCCTTTAATGAACCGCCCTTCGCCAGCTTCCTTTTTCCTAACGCCGTGTTTGGCAGATGAACCAGACCCTGCATCAACCATTCAACATCAGACAAGAGAAAAGGGGAAAGAAAGAAGAAAAAAAACAGGAGGGGAAAAAAAAGTAAGGAAGTAACATGATCCGAGGGTTGGACAAAAGTAAGGAAGACGAGCACGAGAAGTGCAAAGGAAAGGAAAAGAAAACATGGGTAAAATACATTCATGCTCATTATTAAAGAGCTTCCCAGAGTATACGAGCGTGGTCTCATGTCCCGAATTTCGCGCTTGATAACATGCGCTTCAAGACGGCCCAGAACCCTCGTCGGAGAAATGGGGATTGATTCGAATGTCAGAATGGGACCATATCGAGAATGGCTTCATCCCATCCGGCAAAGTCGATATCGAACCAGTCCTCAAGGTCGTCGAGGTCGCCACCAAAGAGTCCGTCAGGTCCGTCAGGTCCGTCAGGTCCGTCATCTAAAAATGGGTCAAAGCCGTCGACGTCGTCGCCTTCTACCGGGTCATTGCCTACCCAGTCGTCCCCAATCAAGTCGTGCCAGTGAAGAAGGAGCGCTTCGCCGTCGATGCGGTCCGCTACCCACTTCTTCTTCAACCAACTAGGACCGGTGATAACATGGACTCCCTTCTTGTGAAGATGGTGCGGATCGCCAACTGCTTCCAGGCTGCGGAAATGGCGTCCGAATGAGTCGGTGAGATGAGGGGCAGCCAGACACATGAAGCTCAAAGGCCGTTCGGCAGCCGTGATTTGCACGACGATGGTGTCCGACTTGGACTTGCCGACGAGCTTTTTCATCTGCCTACGCAGAAGATTGTCCGGGCATTGGTTTGTGTTGGGAGCGCCGTCCCAGTAAACGTGGAAGGTGGAGTCAAGGAAGGTGTCCTCGCCGTCGTCATTGGGATCCTGTATGCTCGTCCTGGACAGGTTGAGCTGGATAACATCGTAGAGCGCATCCATGCGCACTCCGCCAGTCGCTGTGATCGGGGGAGTAGTGATCGACATGGGTCTAGCGGCAGATGTTTCGGCAGGCTTGCTGACGACGGGATAGTCCACCGCAGCCTTGTAATAGTCGTAATACGGGTGGGCCAGATAGTTTACGTTGACATGGGTTCGTTCGCAGTAGGCAAGTCGCTGCATTGGTGGCTGCCTGACCAACATGCGCCTCCAGCTAGCACCCTCTCGAAGATACTTCTCCATCTTGAGGTTGTCAACATCAGGCCACTCTATCGCCATCTTCCATCTCGGCGGGCTTCCAGGTTCGGAGACGCCAGCTTCAGCACTTTGTGAATTGGCAGTGAGGTCGATATTGGGGTGGGCGTGCTCAGTAGGGCCAGCCGCTCCGTTGGCTCCAAGCACCTCGCCAAGCGCGACCATGGCGCCAATGTCCTCCAGGACACCGTCTTCGCCATTATACAGCAGATCGACATCGATTGGGTTCACAGATGTGCCCGCCGTATTCTCGGAGTTCGGGTCGGCGTTGACGACCTTGATGTGGGGGTATCGAACGTCGAACATAGGATAAAAGTCCAAATCTTGGAAGCCGTGCATGTGATGGCATGGTGGAGTCTTTCGAAGGGAAAAAAGGTGGGCAAAATGCTTCTCCAATATAGGGTTCTTGACGGACTTGGGCGTGGGTTTGCCAGGGCCCGTGCGGATCGGCAAGAAGAAGAGGGCCTGCTGGATAGAAACGGAGCTCTGGATCACGCTGTGCCAGTGTTTGGAGACGCGGCAGGCGGTGGTGAGAAGAGTCTCTTGGTCGCAAGCAAGTAGGATCTTCTCAAGGAGTTCGGTAATGGCTAAAACACGCCGGACGGCTGAGTTCGGGGAAGGCAAAGCCTTTGGGGACGGGCGAAGATCTCCATCTCCCTCCCCATTGCCCTCTCTCTTTCGGCTAGGAGGCGACGTAGGAGTAGATTGTGACCTTCGTGCCCTCTTGCAGGGCTCATTTGACTCGCACACGGCAGATTGTAAGCCTTGTCGCTTGCGGGTTGGCTTGGAAGTCATGACGACCTGTGCGTTGCGCCGGCGGGCCGACGGCAACACCAGACTATAGACGGGATTCTTCCCAACACTGCCCCCTATTGCGGGCTATGTGAAATATCGGACGTCGGGTCCCAAGCTAGGGAGAGTCGAATGAATGGGTTGGAGGGAAAGGCTGAGAAGAGGGAAAATGGCGAGAGAGGGGAAATATTAGTATCCTGCCATGCAAAGCACACTGCTGAGTACTACCTGGCCGTTAGTCTATGGCTGGCCAGTGCATAGTTACGGGAGTTTGGGAGGGTCGGAACTCACGTAGGACGAAGGAATTCCTGCCCAGAGCATTCAGAGCCTGCATAGAGTGTATGCAAGTGAAAAGGGAGGGGATCAGCGTCGCGACTGCGTTTACATTTGGGATAAAGTGAGATCAGAGGAACAAAACTATCGAACAAGATACGTCAAGACATGTGAGAGCAAAGTATTACGTGAGTACAGCATGGCCGCTCCTGCCTACTAGGGGTACCAGGGGAACACCGGCCCAAGGATGGCTCGAGCGTACCGTGGACGCCGCATGTGTCAAGCTCCAATTGTCTCGACCTCGTTCTTGGAGAATGGAGACGAAGGAGCTAGCTCATCAAACACTAAGATGATTTAACCAGTACGAAGTCCAGAAATAGTGAGTGCGGGAAGGTCTTGATGCATCGAGTCTATGGAGTATTTCACAGAAGCAAAGCTAGTTTTGAGATCGAGCACTGTTACTTGGTAGGTCCCGACCCGAGCGGAATACAAGTCCTGGATCGCCGATCGTCCTGTTAGGTTGTCCCTTCCGCATTGCAGGCACCTCCAACCACTTCCTTCCTCAATTTTCAGCTCCAGTCGAGGACCGGCAACTGCCAAGATCAAGCAATTAGAATGCTCTTCCTTCAATCGTTTGTACATCGATGCAATTATCCATCAAGTATTGGTACTGAGGTACAATTAATTGGATAGGGCGAATCACGGGAGTTTTGAGCGGGTTGATCTCGTCTGTCACAGGTCCTCCTTGTTCCAGGAGAGAAAGGTCCAGACTACGAAGTACTCCGTACACTAGACCGAAACACGAAAACCGGTGTGCTTCGGCTTTTCGTGATTGCATTAGGGAAGACTACTTCGTCGTAAAGTGGCACCCTGATCTTCAGCCCAACTTCACTAGTTGTGTTGCTCCAGGTTATGTTCACTTAAATGCCACGCCTGGTATTAAACTGAAAGTGAGTGGAAGATTGGTTGGTCTAGGAAAGACGAAGTAAGATGAACACAGCCGCAAATTCTCGAGTTCTCGTTATATCAACCTGCCGTAGTATAGCTGGTTGGCGACGTTCTCTCGAGGACTTACTTCGTAGCTTACTTAGCTGACTTGACAGAGAACGAATCTTAGGTTCCTCCTCTCCCACCGATGCTCAGGTAAAAAGCAACATCCCAAGAGCCAAGAGGCACTGCCTCGCAATTCAACTGGTTGAGGCTTACATTTTCTTCACAATATACGAAGTATTTTTGCTATTATTGAGTAATAGTAGTGTTTTAATTTCCTCACTCTCTCTTCGGTCTAGTAATTCGAATGGCGCTCAGAGCGCGGCGATGCATGTCGAGACGAAGCGAGCCCCCCAATATTATCGCAGATGCTATCAGAGAGCTTCTCCCATGCTTTGAATCTCACCGACTCGTACTCCAGTCCAAACGGACTAAAAAAAAAATCAACGAGACGTTGGGTCACGATGCCCGTGCAAAGAGACATTAATTAACTTGCCTTCACCGACCAGCCAGCTCTCTCTCCCCCGGTCTCTCCTTGCCAGAGTTCTCATGTCCAATTGACAAATCCCAAAGGTCGTCAGGCCCGCCCCGACACACCGGTACGGAGCATCTCGAAATTACATTGATAGAAGTGTTGCTTTTTTTTCAAGCCGTTACCTCCAAAAAAGTAACATGGCATCCCGGCGGTTTCCATCGCAAGTCAGTGCGTGCGACTCTGGGCAACGACTAATATCAACGGCGGGCTATGATTCCCGACAGCGGAACTGTCTGAAAATATTATAGGAGAATAATGCTATGAAGTGGCAAATTACTAGACGTGAGTACCGAGGTATTGAAAGCGGGATTTTACGTGGATCGATAATAATACAACAAATTGATCTCTTTTGAGTATTATGTAGGTCCTAAGTGATGGGATCGAGCGAGAGGTCGACTTAGGGCTTTGCACAAGTTCAAACCATGCAGTGGTCTGGCCTGGCAGTCTTGATGGCACCTCGAAATCTATGAGTCCATGATTCTCCCAGATCGCTAGATCCAGCATTAGCGCACCTCTTCCCCCAACCTGACTACTTCTGTACGTCGTAATTAGTTCTTATTCGAAGGTTGGGCGCACCTAGGAATGAAGCCACTACACTTGAGCTATGCCATATCGCGGGGTCTGCTGCATCGCTAGTCAAGCAAACCCCATGTTTTTTCTTCTCTCCCCCATTGATCCTGAAGCTTGGCATTTCTTGGCTTTGACACCTTCCACCCACGTCGTTTTCCGCTGCCCCGTTCTCCCCCATTCCCCCCCTCAAAGTTTTCGAGTTTTCAACAGGCATTCTCCAACTCTTAGAGCAAACATATCTACCCCCCAAGTCATGTGTCCATCCAATGGGACCAGACTCACCAGGCCGCCCGCAGGGATAGCAACCCGCAGCTCAAGAGTCCACAAGTTGATTGGGTGCCCAAGTCGAGCATGCCCAATAGACCACGAAGATAATACGGAGAATGGATGAACACACAAACTAAGCTCTTTACGAAGTAGACTTACATGCGTTCTTAGTGCAAAATAGCCATGACCCCGCTGATGGGGAAGGGCCGTGGGGCGCTCTCTTGATTTCGGGGCGGTTTGATGTCGTTATTTTTCGGATGTGATTTGGCCCCAGGTACGGAGAGTTTAGCTCTTTCTCGTTGTTTCTCGGTACGTGTCAGTACATACTTGTATGTCGGGTGTAAGTCAGACTAACCCAGTCAGTTTTTACTACTTTTGACCAAGGATGAAATATTGACAGTGTCTGGGAGTGTATCGCATCCGCAAAGAATGTGAATTTAAAAGGAAAAATTAGAATAATCAATATAAATCTACAGAATTCAGAATCATAATCATAAGTTTCATCAATAAACCCAGGTGCAGCTGACTTTCCATGCCCCACCCGGGGGATCTGCCATCAAGATCCATCATATCCGACTCCGACTTTACCGATCGGTCCGAAACTGTGGAGACAAGTAGACATAAGGGGCCCGATAAAGGTTGAGAGAGAAGATTACCGAGTCTCTGGCTTATTATATTTGGGAGGAGCTTTTTCAGTCGGCCTGGAGAATATACCCATCGGAAGAATATTCCGGCGGAAGATCCGATCGGCACCAGAGGTAGACAGGCGAGGTCATGGCAACACACTAGAACGAAGCATTAGAACGAAGCACATTCACCAACAAAGGAGGGCAATGTTGGGTGGGGCAAGAAAAATAGGGAAAAGGCGCGGAAAGATACATACCTCAATATTGTCTCGCTTTCCGCTAGAGAACCCGACGACCACATTCATGGTATAACTCCGCGTCACATTGGAGGACGAGAATGAAATGGGCACTTCGGGAACGCCCCGGTCTCGCCAGAGGTTGCTATCGATCCTGCAAGTGCCCCTCTTCCCACCAGAAACAAGAGAGTAATCTCCGTTTATGGAGCAAATAGTCGTAGTTGACTCCGTTGCTCGGCTAGCAGGACCGCTCTGCACTGAGGTAGCCGCCGTCAAGAAAATATGCAGTCTTCGTAGCCGGATGCAGCCGAGGCAGGACATCAAGTCTTCCGTTACCGTGATATCCAGCTCCATCGGTACGGGCTGACCAAGTTGTAAAACGGTAGGCGAAGGGAGGGTAAGATCCACTTGCAGCGCAGGACAATACTGGGGAAGATATGGTGCCTCGTACGGCGGGGTGACGTTTGGGTTCAAACTGTCGGCCGCGAGCATCGCGCAAATGCTCGTTGTGGGAATCGACAGGGGGCGATGAAGCACGACGTGGTTCGGTGGCCGGAATAGAATCGCGTGCTTCTCTACCAGCTTCGAGCGCACTTTGGAGGCTGTGCTAACCTCGACCCGAACAGAGTAAGTGACGGTAGCCCTGAGATCATCCTCGCGCATGTCAAGGCTTGGGGGTGCGTAAAACTGCGAGCATGGAGGGATGGGAAATTGAAGGCGGAATGGAATGCGAAGATGGCCCTTCTCTAATCCTCGGTGGTCCTTTTCATATGTGCTGGGGTTCAAAGTGTGACTGCAATCTAGGACCTGGAGGAATCGGGTCAGTGGGCCTGAGAAGTTCGTTTGGACTCGAGAAACATCAGGAGCGAGCCTTACCTTCTTAGTGATTTTTATACCTCTAGAATCTGGAAATCCGTCTATCCAAAACTCTTCTTCAATAGGCACGAACGACAAAGTCAGCTTCCCTAAACTCACGATATTCGTCAGCTATCATCACCTTCACGACGAGGTCGTCCGCAGAGGAAAAAATGCGGGTAGTCTCGGAGCCGCATCGGGTCCGCCTCTTGGGGGTCAGGGCAACGGGGGATTTACCAGTCAACGACACCACCACGCTTGTGATAGAAACATCTTTCTTTAATTCTAGTTTTATGGCGCCTCCCACGACATCGCCGACCGTAAACCATGGTCTGCCATATGGATGTTTGATGGCGATGTCGCACTTCATGGGCTGCGCCAGTCCGCGGAGATGCGAGATGCGCATGAGTCCAGGGGAGAGTTCATAGAACTGTAAAATGTTCGAGATCGTCCATCTTTAGATTTTACCACGAGCCTCCTACGTCAGCCGCATGTAAGTGAAGATATTTTTTGAAATAAAAACAAAAAAAGGTCGGCGAAGCATAGACGAGTCAACCCGGCTGCCCTGTACCATTTATACACCATATTGTACCCCATGTAAGTGCAGAGGGGCAAAGCCTTGGCAACATTGGCAACAATTGAATGGGGTTTATGGGGTCTTCCCCAGACTCCATCAGACGACAAACTAGACTAGATCAGGTCTCAATGGGTCTAGGGCCGTAGCTTAGGTTGGGGTAAAAGTTGGAGGATTCCACGACTCCACTCCTCGTACATGGCGGGCTAGAGGGTGCGACATATCGTCGAGGGCATCAATGATCAGTGCTCGCGCCCTGGTTTTTTCCTTTAGGCCGAATCTGGCAATCTTAATGGGACGGTGCTTGGCTGATTGTCTCGTCTTTTGGGGTCACGCATAAGATTTGATCCTTCCCTGCAGGCATCTTCAGAGTTCCATGTGAACCTGGCCTCAGCCAAGCCTCGACTTTCTTAAAAAAGGCCAGCCGACCACGTCAAACCCATTCCATAATACTCCGAAATAACGCGGCCACCCCTGAACGAGCAGTGACCCTTTATTCCCGCATCGAATCTAAAAATTTCGTGTTCCGAGTTGTTCATGATGAGATCGCCAAGGTGTCTGGCGGCCGTCGGGGACTTGCTCTCTCGGGCATTTGACTTCTTTTGAATTGACGCCCGTTTTCCCCAAGCGTTCCATCAATCTTCTTGACTTTTCTGTGTCTACTCGGTACGCCTGCCCGTTACATCTACAATACGATAGCCTGGATGTTTTCCCAGAGGCACGCTACTGACCAGAACAAAATCTCCGTGCGCCCAGCCATGTGGACGGCAGGGATTGCAAGCTCGCCTTGCAGCGATGTTGTGATTTGAAGAATCGGATGAAGTTCCCTGTAGACAGCCTTGCCCGATCTGGTCTCCTGGTCTCCGACCGAACTGGCCATCACGTCGGAGCCCCCGATCCCATGTGAAATGAGACGCCCATTTCTGCGGCCCGGGGAAACGGGAGCAAGGGGTCTGGGCATCGTTCCGCCTGTTATTGGCGAGATCGAAAGCACGTCTCGCCAAGGCTCCTAACTGGCTCGGTAGTGACATCGGTAGAACGTTTTGCTCGCCAAGAAATAACTCTCGATGGATGCACGCAGGCAGGGTTCATGATCTGCCCATAAAGCTTATATCTCTTCTCTGAGTTGGATTCTGCGTGACCGGGGTCCGGGCCTGCTCA
This sequence comes from Scedosporium dehoogii, assembly GCA_002812735.1. Classification (NCBI taxonomy): domain Eukaryota; kingdom Fungi; phylum Ascomycota; class Sordariomycetes; order Microascales; family Microascaceae; genus Scedosporium; species Scedosporium dehoogii. Next base: position 106,358 of record PGIR01000049.1, on the reverse strand, counting down.
CACGTGGGCGTCTCCCACACTTTAGTTTGGGGGTCTACATACTTCGTAGTCCCTCCCCCGTTCTCATGACCTTGCCCATCAAACTGAAAATTGAACTGCCGCAGGAATGTGGCTTCCCCTTGAGAGTCATATAAGTTTCACGAGTGCAGCGCGACAGCCTCACGAGCTTTGGGGGAAGTGGGCGCTGTCCGAGAACTTGAAAGGGCAGGAATGGGGCTTGGACAGGAGATCGACGGAGCAAAGGTATGATTCTCATATATAGTTGGGTAGAAACATAGATGAATAAGACTTATGCACCGTAGTTGGCCTGGATGGAACTCAAGTTGGGTGTCAAGACTCGTATCCAAGACGGAGCGAAGCGACGAGCCTTTGCTTGGTGAGGAGAACGGTTAAGGGCCGAGAAACAGAGGGAGGAGAAAGAAGAAGTGTGGGAGAGACTGCTTTAAACAATAATAATATAACTGCAAGAGTTATTGATGCAAAAATATTAGACGTGGTGCAGTGAAATAGCAGCCATGGAATGGGCGAAACTGTGTTGAGCCGACTCGATGCCACTTCGTGATGCTGCCATTTTGCGTCCTCTCAGTAGCCAGGCCTATTTCAATGGCCTAGCGGACGCGACCTTTAGAGTAGGGACCACCACTTAGCCTGGCGATGACCGTCAGGACGTGCGTATGATTTGATGTTTTTCTGTAAAATTGCAAAGATATCGACGAGTCAGGTCCTGAATAATTCGCCACGATAGCAAAAGTACAAGGTACACTTAAGTCCTTGTACGAACCAAGGTTTATTATCTTATCATAACCTTAATCTCGATGTAATCTTCCAGAGCTGAGGTGGAATTGCGATGATCAGCGAAGGAAAGAAAGTTGAGGGCCCCTTCGGGTATTACTAAACCTCCGCCTCGCAGTGTTCAGGCGCCATCTTGAATCTTGCGCTAGCCACCAAAGTCTCAGATCAATCAATGACGAGGTCCTCAGTGGATATGCACCCTAGGACGAAGCATTATTGGTCCAATCAATGTTGCCTCATAAATCACTGCACAGATCTGCATCCGGATTTCGGTTTATCTATTTGAGTACAATCATCAATCAGTACACCGATTGATACACTGTGAAATCCGAATAGACGCGGCTCTTTCCATCTCATCGAAACGAGCTCACACCACGCGCTCAGCCACCTCTCATCGTGCAGCATCCCTTACTTAAGAAGACTCAAGCCATCTATTAACCTTCATAAAAGATTCGTGATAACCTCATTCCTTCATTGGTGGCAACGGCAGACAGGGGCGTGTCTGACCCGTGATACTACGCCCAACCGCCACTTTACGTCCACCCAACGATATGTCCCAACTCAGTTCCCGTCGTCGGCGGAATACAACCCAGATCGAAGGTAGCAACGATACCGGCGAGCGCCGGCCTCTTCTCATCCAGCTGCCAGGAGATCGGAATCGGGAGCAAGACCAAGAACGGATTCCTCTCTACAGCTGTGTCTCCAACCCCCACAGTCATCTGCCAGTGTATACAAATATCCACAGAATCCGCCGAGATGTCATATCTGTCATAGAAGACTATCTCAGCCAAGCGCAGTTGACAGATGTCCGTATCAATATCACTGTTGTGAGACCCATAGTTGATAAGCTATATGAATTGGACGACATATCGATTGGTGAGTGATGCATTTCCATTACCGTATTGCCAAGACATCATATGTGCACGCTCCAGTTCCCCCCCATCGGAGGGAAATAATAAGCATACATCACCTTAAGGATACATTCTAACCTAAGAACATGGGGGCCATAAGTATACTGTCTCCTGGTCAATCGGGCTCAGTTCCTCCACGAACAATCCCATTTGAGCAACCGCCATAACGTCAACTTCAGTCGTGCCACCCTGTGTGAGCTTGTCGCCACTCGCATCCTGAGACGGTTTAGCGAGGATAGCCATGGAAACGAAGGTCTTCTTCTCCTTTCTCATATTCTAGTGGCTGGTTTCGAGCCATTTCAAAATGCGCCAGAATCCGTCAAGAGGGAGTTTGAGGAGACCACCTCCTGGCTTTACCATCGGCCACTACCGGCTCTCGAGATAGCCATCCTTACCGAGAGCAAGTACTTCTTGAGTTCGACTCCTTGCCAGAAAGTGTAAGTGAAACTATGAATTCCGAGTCTGAAAGAGGTCAACATGTTCCTCTCTCTCTCCCGATGCACTTGTTGACTCGGACCTTCCCTGTTTAGCACCAATGCCATCTATCAAGGGCGGGTGATATACACCCCATCGGGGCTTCTTGACTTAATACCGGATCATTACAAACAGAAACCAATATCAATATATGATCCGCGCGAAGGACCGCTGCTTAACCAGTACCGCCTCATAGTACCGAGGACGAGGAACATCCTCGAGCTCATTCAATACATGACGCTGACCGTACTCTATGTGGCATTCATGGCTGAGCGGGACTCCTCGAGGCTTAGCATACTTGAACTCTGTTTTTCCGTTTATGCTTTCGGATGGTCTCTCGAGCAGTTCGCGACCATTTTAGGTCATGGATGGTAAGCATTCTCGTTCGGCTACCATTCTTATACTTTGGATATATACTCACCATTTTGTACCAGGCATGTCTACACCCAGAACCTGTGGTCATTCCTAGATGTTGGGTTTATCGCCATATACGCGGCATACCTAACGTTGCGGACTTATGGTTGGTACATGCACGATTCGGAGCCGGGTCAACAAGCACTCGACGTCATGGCGCTAGCTGCACCGGTCGTCATTCCTCGACTGGGATTTAACTTGTTGTCGGACAGCATGGTCTTTCTATCATTAAGGGCAATGATGGGAGACTTTGCCATGCTGACAGCATTGTCAGCATGGTGTTTCGTAGGCTTCCTCATATCTTTGCAATGGTTGCACCCAGGAAGCCATGATCCTTTGTATGCTCGGAATCCAACTTCACGCGCAGTCCCTCTTCAATGAGCCTTACTAACATTCGCTGCATAGCACAACCGGAAAGTGGATGCTCTGGATTTGGTTTGGTCTTGATGGAACAGGCATCCAAAGATCTGTAAGTCTACCCAACTATACATGTGGAAACCTTCCCCAATAACCGCTCAGAACTGCTGATACTGATTGAATTCTCGCTCATCAGACCGAATTTCACTGGCTTCTTGGCCCATCCTTGATGATTGCGTTTGCATTCCTTGGAAATACGCTATTCTTGACTATTCTAGTTTCTATTTTGTCGAACACCTTCGCTGCCATTGCGCGTGACGCGGCGGCAGAGATTCAGTACCGCAAAGCAGTCGTTACGCTAGAGGGTGTCAAAAGCGATGCTATTTTCGCCTACCAACCACCATTCAATATTCTAGCCGTTTTCTTTTTCGTCCCCCTTCAATTTGTCCTCAGCCCTCGATGGTTTCACAAGATCCACGTCGCAACCGTGCGGCTCGTCAACCTACCGATACTCCTTGCCATTGCACTAATGGAACGGCGGGTGCTGTGGACTCCCACACTCACTTCAAGGTTACCTCGAGTTGGCTCGGCACGGTTGACCCGCCCGTCGCGGTGGTTCTGGCAGCGGTGGAATATTGCAGCGCGTCAGGATATTCGTGCCGTCTTCGACATGCCTCCTCCCGATACCGTCGAAGAAGCCATCGCCGCTGACGACGAACTCACTCACCACCTTATCCGAAGGCAGTACACACATCGGGACTCCACGCATCAAAGCGATCGCAAGTTTAGAAGAAGAGATTCCACATATCCCGGTCTTGCTCCCCAGATGAGGGGTTCGGTTGAGGAGTCAGAGGAGGCGCTTGACATTTCCGATATGGATACGCGACTGAGTGCAGTCGAGGCATCCACCGCTCGTATTGAGAGGCTACTAGAGAAACTATGCTCTCAAGAAGAAAGGAAGAAAAGGCTGGTGCCGGAAAGTACAGATGGGAGTATGACTTTGAAGGACTCGAGTGGCTAAATGTATTTGAGTATCATCCACGTCCTTCCAAATATGTGAGACCTTGCTGCTGTACACATGCATACACATACGCATATTTATATGGGGGGGCCCGAATTCAATGGATCACGCTCGGGCGTTTCCAGATTTACTCCGTGTCTGCCAATTTCTTAGTTGTAATAGTTGTGTTCCGGATGTTTGAAAAGTAGAAGTGTTGACGAGCAATGATGTGTATGAGAGAAGCAGTGATGGTGGGGTTATTCAAAAGCTCAACGCCGGACTTTTGGGAGCTAAAATTCAAACCTCACTTCGTAAGGAGGGCAAGGCAAATCGATGAATTAAGCTATGTGTATTGCTATACTACTCTCAACTTTACAAGGAACCAGATCAATGATATAAATTCACTCGCCATTTATCAACCTAGATCTTGTTTGTGCAAAGCGCGTCTAGAAAAATCTCGCCTCTCACCTCGCCATTCACCCCCACCAAGCACAGAAAGATGCTGCCAACGCCGGATACCTCCCACATCCCTACTTCTCTAGTTTACGACCCAGTAGAGGATTCCTATCTTCTGCTCGACACCTTTTCTTCTGACACGGAGCGCACTTTTCTCAAATGCCACTTCTTTCCCGAGCTGCCTTCAACTTCATCGGCGCCTCTCCCACTTGTGCTTGAGATCGGCTCCGGCTCCGGCGTGGTCTCTGCATTCCTCACGGCAAACGCGCGACACATTTTCGGAGGAGAAGTGTTATGCGCCTGCACGGATCTTAATCCCCATGCATGTCGTGCCACTCGGGAAACCATCACCAAGGAGCTCTCGAGGAAAGATAGCGAAGGGAAGGGGTCCGCCGAACAGCTCGATGTCGATACGGGCTTGCTCCTAGGCGTCTCCAACGCCGACCTTGAAGGACCTTGGAATCGCGGCATCGTTGATGTTCTCGTCTTCAATCCGCCCTACGTCCCCACGCCGGACCTGCCCGCGAAGCCGGCAAAGTTGACTGATCCAGCCTCCAGCAAAAAGGAAGTCCCCGGGCCTAAACCGTCCTTTGAGGAGGAAGAGTATTTTCTTGGCCTCGCCTACGCAGGGGGATATGAGGGGATGGAGGTGACGAACCGCGTGATCGAGAAGCTGGGAGATGTCCTGTCGCCTCAGGGTTGCGCTTACATTGTCCTATGCGCGCAGAACCACCCCGAACAGGTGAAGGAGAGGATACGTGCTATGGGTCCCCAGTGGAGGGCGGAGACGGTTGGTTCAAGCGGGAAGAAGGCGGGCTGGGAGAAGCTCCAAATTATGCGAGCATGGAGAGAAACGACTCTCTAGACAATTCAGAGATAAGGATTAACGGGATTTGGGGAATCGGCATCTACGGAGAAAACCGCCAATTCTTTTTGGCTTCAGAAACTTTTTTGTAGCTATGTTTGGTCTCTAAGTGCCCCAACGCCAGGATACCAAAACTCGCATAGTAGGAATCAAAATATATGCAACCCCAACCCCCGGTTTCTTATCCCCAGCTTTCTTTTTGTGATCGGCAGAATCCACCTGCTTATATTCCATTATCCCATACCCTCCAACGGCGTAGCCACCGTAGAACCCATCTTGACGACAACAATCCCAACCTAGAGAGCATCTCAACCCCGCCCGCGGAAACCGCGTCCCCTTCCTCTGCCACCACCACGCCCGCGCCCGCGCCCCCTTCCACCACGATCCGCCACCTCTTTTCGGGCCTTGTTCTTCGGCTTTGGCGCGTCGTCGATCAGTAGAGTGTCGAGAGGCAGCGAATCGGGGAGGATGAAGTAGCGGATCGTGCTGCCTCGGATGTTCATTGTATCGAGAGAGATGGGGTCCTGGCCCTTGGCGGTCATGCGTACGTTTCGGAGGGCCGTGTTCATTTGCGGTGAGACGGACATGATGGTGCCGTGGACAATCGTGCCTAGAAAAGAGCATGAATTGTTAGCTATGCATGCTCGAGGAGGTGCGGAGGGGTTGTGCGTTGTTCTGCCGCGATCCTGGCTAGAGGAATGAGTGCCATACCATTCTTTAATTCTATGGTGACCGTCTCATTGGCACATTTCATCAAGAACCTGCAATGGGAGAAGTATTAGTCTCTACATCTTGAGAAGAGCGGAGGAGGGGCCGCGGCCGTCGAGTCGCGTGGCACCAAGGGAGCCTGAGCAAGACAATGACCGGAGCGGGTGGGGTTCGGTCGCGTACCTGACGAGCTTCATCGTGGCAGGACTGTCGTGAAGATAGATTAAAAAACGTAGGCAGTATATGAATGCAGTAGCTGGCCTGGGTGCGCTACCTTGACTCGGAGTGCTCGTTAAGGCTTGGATGGGTGCGAGTCTCTGGTGGGAGGCTGAAGCTATAACAGAAATTGTTTGGCAGGCTGTCATGGCAGTGGCAGACGGAGCTTGCCGGTTCGCAAGAGCATCTTGTTCTAGTCATAGCCAACATGAGCTAAGGTCACGTGATACCAACCTTCACCCATCGTTCTCTCAGTCTGGCTGGACGACAACTGAGCTTGCTTCTCTCAAGGCAAATGATAGAAACTTCAAATTCCATTTCTCAGGGATCCTCAGTAGGTCGCGAGGTGTTTCTTTTCTTCTCGTTTGAACAATCAACCGACAAACAGTGTCATTTATGAGGAGGTTCTTCGTGTCGCTCAGGGAGTGCCTTAGAAATCTAGTCCTCGGATCAGCACTTTCTCTGAGAGATCAAATGCCATCACTTGTTACAGAACCAAGTGGCACTATATATTGAAATAATCTCACGGCCCGTTCCTATACACCATGAGCGGGCGCGCCATTAACATGTGGCTCCGAGACAGCATCTTACTCATAAGCTTATTTGAAGAGCTCTCACCCCGCACGTTGTTGAGGGCTTAAAGACTCTATTACTTCTCATTCCGCAAGTGCAACGACGAGATTTTCGTCTTATGCAGGCATCCGCGAGATCGATATCATTCCCGGATAGCTCGGCTTTCCCGGTGTTCAGGGATATAAGCTACCCCCCGTATTGGGGGGGCGGGGGTTTGATATTGCAGGATATCTCCCCCTTTCCGCGGCCCTTGAGGAGTTCCATACGTCAGAGAGAACTGGGTAGAAGACCGGCCATTCTTACTACCCTCTTAAGCTTCCATATGTGAACTACTTGCTGCAACGTAGCAAGGTCTGCCCCCTTAGCCGAGACCATTACTGTATGAAGGCGAGGCACGAGGAAAATGAATGTTAGGCTCTCTTATATTACCCAATAGGAACTTTCCACTCATTCATCCATGTACGGAACACTGCCACGTTGACCCTGTCGTGAAAGCCTAGCGAGAGCATATCTGGGGAGAAAACCGATCTTGGCAGCCGTTGTATGAGCACCTAGGCAGTAGGCGGCCGAAAAATAACACCAGGATCCACGATTTATGGAGCCATTTCGTTTGGTTTCTCTGGCTGTTTGTTTTCGCAGGCGTGGCAAGGGAGAAAGTTGCCCTTCGCTTGATTTGAGAGCCCCAGTCACTTACACCATGTGCTCGGGACAATGACGACCTTGTATAAATGAAGGCCCCAATGGCCAAAAGAATCTGATGAAATTAAAATCTGCCGCCTCTCAATGCAATTGGCTTCTTGGAATGGATATCCTCAAATCACCTCGATGGCAGGTACGCCCAAGCAATTTGGCATCGGGAAGGGAGGACTTGCAAGATGCCCCCCAATTCATAGGGTCTTTTTGTGTTCGCGTCTCTTGTGTGTGTCTTGTATTGTGTAAACTCAGGGAAGGAATTTTAGCTCCAGCATCTATACATACCAGCTCTTCATCTAACAATTGTCCAGACAAGCAGAAGCTTCCATTGATAACATCCTCTCCCAAAACATTAACAGCATCAACCATTTCACCACTCCATAAATTATCAATTACTCTTTCTCAGCTGATAGCCTATGTTCCACTTCAAGTCAGGATCAGGTAATGTAACCTGCTAGGCCTCCAAATCCTTCACAATGCCTTCTTGATCCCCTCTAACTTACTACTCCCCTACCACATCAGTCCAGAACAACTAAGCAACAAGAGAACCTCAGACAACAATTCCCACATTTAGCTACTGACTGACCTTCAAATGTCGGTCATGGTTGGCGAATAAGCTGACATCTATGGCCCTTGCTTTCACAATTGTCCTTGTTTTCCGAATCATTGTTTTGATCTGAAATGATGCCAATCCTACACCAAGCTTTAGCCGTAGGCATCTCATTATATGTGATGCTGGCTTCTGGACATCATGGCCCTTACAACTATGGAGCTACAGTGAGAAACTTGTTGTTGAAGAGACAGAATATATCCGAGACGATTGTGATCACCAACCTCAGCAGTGCATCTGGGATCGATCCGCCAGCACGGGTGGAGCTTAGAGAATTGAAGAAGGATTCGTATAAATGGAATCTGTATCTCCTTGCTCTAAGCATGTTCCAATGGACCGAGACTTCGAGACCCGACTCATGGTATCAGATTGCTGGTAAATATCCCATCCCCCTCGAGGTACTGATGATACGGATGGTGTCTAATCACTAGTCTCTCTTTAGGGATTCACGGTTACCCTTTTGTCTCTTGGAATAGAGTTGAAGGCGTAAATCCCTGGACCGGATACTGTCCCCATTCGTCCATCTTGTTCCCGACATGGCATCGCCCGTATATGGCTCTTGTGGAGGTAAGTCTCCCATGTTGTCAAGATATCTTTTCCGCTGGCTCCAAGGTCATTGCTAACTGTTTTACGAAAAACAAGCAACAGTTATATTATCGCGTTCAATTCATTGCGTCGCTCTTTCAAAATGAGACCGAACGTGCCCTATACCAAGATGTGGCGTCTGTTTGGCGCATGCCATACTGGGATTGGGCGCAGAGGCCGTTGGATGGTGCTCCCGTATTCATGGAAGAGTTTGGCCTGGAAGATATCAGAATCTATGGCCCTAATGGATGGCAACTTGTCGCGAATCCGTTGTATAGCTTCCATTTTACCAGAAACAAGACGCTTGATTTCCCCGCCCAGGTATGGAACCTTGCCAACCTGTTGACACAAAGCGAGATGCTAAGGCCAAGTACAGCTTCGAGAGTGGAACGAAACCAAACGAGCCCCTTCCGACCAGACAGCTAGTGCGGTGTCTCGTAGCGATGAAGTTGCAAGCCAGCTTGAGATGCAACTTGATCAACTTCGACAGCGGCTTTTCATGCTCTTCTCGTCGTACCATAATTATACGACGTTCAGCAATATTCAGCAACTCCGACAAGAGAATGGGAAGTATGAGTCGATCGAAGCGATCCATAATGCCATTCATTCGTCGGTTGGCCAGGGAGGACATATGGACTACATCATGTACTCCGCCTTTGATCCCATCTTTTTCCTGCACCACGCCAATGTCGACCGACTTGTCGCTATGTGGCAGGCGCTCAATCCTTCCTCATGGGTGATGCCCTTGCCGGCATCAGCGGCTACATTCACTACTGACGTGGGGGAGATCCAGGATGCTAATACGGACCTGAAACCTTTTTACACCAGCGGTGGCCAGTTCTGGAACTCCGAGCTCTCGCGAGATACGCGATCATTTGGTTATGTCTATGACGACACCGCCAAGGTCTCCCTTACTGGGGAGTCCGATACCGAAGCTCTGGAGGGATTGAAAAGAGTGATTAACGAAAAATACGGCCAGTCAAGCCCGTCCGGCGCCATAGTTCTCCAGCCGGGCGTGAGAGCCAGGAACCTCTCTATCCATACTGAGATGGCCGATAAGTTTCGGGAGGAGGCGGTAGCCAATGGCAGGTTTATCCCAAATCTCTCGATCCACGGAGTATTCCCGAGTCCCCCGTTCTCAGTCATCATGGAGAAAGGGAATCGGTATACTGAGTGGATTGCGAATATCAAAATCCAGAGGAGGGATATCGACCGACCCATGTCGATTCTTTTCTTCGTCGGTGACGTTCCTGACGATCGCAAGAGCTGGAAAAATTCTCCGAATGCGGTAGGGTCCTTCGGAGTATTCTCCATGGCCACTGCTTCGAATCCAACATCTCATGTCACTGGGACCCTGCCACTGACAGCGGCGCTGACGAAGATGGTAGCCGCTGGGTTTGTTCGCAGTATGGGCCCAGAAGACATGAGTCTCTACCTAGAACACAACCTCAAGTTTCGAGCTTTGGATGCCAACGACGAGATCGTCGACCTTGGGCGAACAGGAGGCCTGAGTATCACGATAGCTAGTGCGTCCGTGAAAGCAACTTGGAAGAATACTGAGTTGCCAGAATGGGACGACCTAGTAGAGAGGTTTACATTGATGTAAGAGGGAGTTTACAATCACATCTGGAGCAAGATCGTGTGTCATGGGATTCAGTTGCGATGGGAATATCATGTTTGATCCGATAGAACGAGGTAGAACGTTGAGAAGATAAACAGGAACATTGAATCAATCACTCTTGAAGCGACAAGCAGAGCAGAGGGTCACGTGTCATACCGTGGTGTGTGTGCTGGCAAAGCACGCCTGCGTAAAATGCTTCGGATGTCCCTCTAAAATTCTTTATCGATAACCATATCGATAACGATTTCCAGATAAAGATTTTTTTTTCTAGCTTCCTCTGCAACCGATTTTTTTTTCCCACCGGCCCACGGAGGTTTGGCTGATAATCCCCCAATCGTGGCGGACTCGATACTTCGAACGACTTGCGCGAGGACACCTTTTCACACAATATATTCTGGGGTAGCCTAACTATGAGCCAAGCCGCCCAAAAAGGGCGCAAGCCCGCCGCCCGAAAGGGCCAACCGTGGTCGGTGGAATACGACACCCTCCGCCGCCAACAGCTTTTCCAGAACCCACCGAAGGATCAGTCCGTACATCCTCTACTTAGGGACGCGGTGCAATTCCATAATGAGTCGTTCAATGCGCTATTCGGAGAGCAGGGTCTGATGCGACACGCTATTGCGGACATTGGGACGAAATGGTTTCGAGATGGAGAACTGGCTCAGACTGGGGAGTCAACGAATGACCTGAGGATACGGATTAAGGACGTCACGCTGCAATACCCGGAAATTACTCCCCACCGACTTTCTACAGAAGAACGCAAGCCATTGTACCCATGGGAGTGCAGGGAGAGGCACATTTCGTACCGGGGAAAGCTAGTGGCGACCCTGGAGTATACGATCAACGACAGCGACCCTGTTGAGTTCGACGTGGACCTTGGAAAGCTGCCTGTAATGGTCAAGGTTAGTCTCTCGTCTATCTTGTCGTATTCGCAGGCAGGTATATGCTATTTGAATGCAAACGCTCACAGTGTACTAGTCAAACAGGTGTCATCTTGAAAAGCTTGCGCCAGCTCAACTTGTCCAGAAGAGAGAAGATTCCGAAGAGCTCGGAGGCTATTTTATCGTCAACGGTATCGAGAGGATTATTCGACTTCTTCAGGTGAACAAGCGAAACTTCCCCATTGCCATCGACCGTAAGAGTTTCGCCAACCGAGGCCCCGAGTACACCACCAAGGGTGTCGTCATGCGCTGTTCGAGGCCTGATGAAACTTCCTTGACAAATACGCTGCACCTTCTTAAGGACGGAAATATTATCATGCGCTTTGCGTGGAGGAAGCGTGAATACCTAGTTCCGGTCATGATGATCCTCAAGGCCCTTGTCGATACGAATGATCGGGAGATCTTTGAGGCCATCGTTGGTCCTGCCGGGTCGTCAGCTGCGAAGGACGCGCGATTAGTCAATCAACTCGAGGTGTTGCTCCGAACATTCAAACACTACGGTCTCTATTCAAAGACGCAAGCCCGCGCATTCCTCGGAAGCAAATTTAGGAGCGTCATGGGAGTTCCGAATGCCATGTCCGATATCGAGGTCGGAGACGAATTCCTCCGAAAGATTGTCCTTGTCCATCTTGGAAACGTCAATGTTACCCACGAACAGGATTACGACAAGTTCTCGACCCTGGCGTTCATGTGCCGCAAACTTTATGCCTTCGGATCGGATGAGTGCGCGGCGGAAAATGTCGACGTTGTAGCGAACCAGGACGTTCTGCTGGGTGGCTTTTTCTTTGGGATGATTATCAAGGAACGCCTGGAGGAAATGATCAGCACATCACTTCGAGCCTGTCTTATCCAATATTTTCGTACCTATCCCAAGGACACTTTCACCTCCTCAAGATTTGAGCAAGAATTCCCAAAGCGCATCTTCGCCAAGGTCGACTACAAGATCGGTCAGGCGATGGAATACTTCCTATCAACGGGTAATTTATCCAGTGTCTCGGGACTTGACCAGCAGCAGGCGTCAGGTTTCACTATCGTCGCTGAAAAGCTCAACTATCTTCGATACATTAGCCATTTCCGCTCTATTCACAGAGGTGCCTTCTTCACAGAGTTGCGTACGACAACGGTACGAAAACTGACGCCCGAGGCGTGGGGTTTCCTCTGCCCCGTTCACACCCCTGACGGTTCTCCCTGCGGTCTTCTTAACCATCTTGCTCACAAATGTAAAGTGATGACCAAGTCGTTGGATGTGTCGGGTATTCCTCCGCTCGTCCAGGAACTAGGAGCCGATGTACGATCATCGGCGACAACGAAGGAGTGCGTTGTTGTCATGCTCGACGGCCGAATTATTGGCTGGTGCACACCTACTACGGCTAAGCGAATCCATGACTGCTTCCGACACTGGAAGGTTGAAGGTTCTCACAACATTCCGCTGGAACTGGAAATTGGCTATATTCCGTTGTCGAACCGGGGCACGTACCCGGGTGTGTATATGGCGTCGAAGCCGTCGAGGCTGGTGCGACCGGTCAAGTATCTGCCACTGGACAAAGAAGACTGCGTCGCACCCATGGAGCAAATGTGGTTAGGTATCGCCGTAGTACCGTGGGAAATCGAATCTGGGTTCCATACTCACATCGAATTCTCCCCGACTCATGTCCTCTCGATTCTTGCCAACATGACGCCCTTTTCAGATCATAACCAATCCCCCAGAAACATGTACCAATGTCAGATGGCCAAGCAGACAATGGGTACACCGACGACCGCTCTCGCACACCGTACCGATAACAAGTTGTACCACATCCAAACAGGCCAGACTCCGATCGTCCGAGCCTCACTTTTCAATGAATACGGCCTTGACAACTGGCCTAATGGTTTCAATGCTGTCATCGCCGTTGTTTCGTACACTGGCTACGACATGGACGACGCTATGATCATTAACAAATCGGCTTTTGAGCGCGGGTTCGGCCACGGTTCAATCTACAAGACGCTGAAAATCACTCTTAAGGAGGATGGTCGCGCGGTATCTGCCCGACGGGTCAAGAAGCTATTCGGCTTCCCCAAGAGCGCCGAGATTAAGGGTGAATGGCGCAGGACTTTAGACGATGATGGTCTCCCGATGGTTGGGGCCATGGTCAAAGAAGGCGATTACATTGCCGCGTGGCATACCGTGGAGATGGACTTTGCTGATAACTACATCAACGCCGACGGTGAGACCAGATTTGAGAGGTACAAGGATTCAGAAGTTGGTTACATCGAGCAGGTACGGCTTATTGGCTCCGAATCCGGATCCGAGCCGCTCCAGACGATTTCCGTTAAAATTCGCATCCCTCGACCGCCACAAGTTGGTGACAAGTTTTCGTCGCGTCACGGGCAGAAGGGTGTCCTTTCAAGGCTATGGCCAACCGTTGATATGCCCTTCTCCGAGTCGGGCATCCAGCCCGATGTCATTATCAATCCACACGCTTTCCCGTCTCGAATGACCATTGGCATGCTTGTCGAGATCATGGCGGGCAAATCCGGCGCTCTACACGGTCTGGCACAGGATGGAACTCCTTGGACATTCGACGAACAATATCCGGCCAAGGACTTCTTCGGAGAACAGCTTCGGAAAGCGGGTTACAGCTATCACGGCAGCGAACCTATGTACTCAGGCATCACGGGCGAGGAGTTCTCGGCAGACATCTTTATGGGTGTCTGCTACTACCAGAGGCTGAGGCACATGGTTAACGACAAGTTCCAGGTGAGAACTACGGGTCCTATCGTCCCGACGACAGGTCAGCCAGTAAAGGGCAGGAAACGCCACGGTGGTATCCGTGTGGGAGAGATGGAGAAGGACGCGCTTCTAGCCCACGGCACTGCATTCTTGCTCCAGGATCGACTGATCAACTGCTCCGACTACACGAAGACATGGATTTGCAAGCCATGCGGGTCGTTCTTGTCTGTTCAACCGATTGTGTCACCGTACATTGGCAAGAGGAAGAAGGACACGGCAGTTCGATGTCGAAAGTGCGCCGTGATGGTAAAGCCCGGCATGGACCTCTCCGGCTTCGACGGCGAAATGTGGGAAGACGGTCAAGGTAACCTCTTCATTGGCGGTGACCAAACGACCGAGATCGCCGTTCCCGGTGCGCTCAAGTACCTCGACGTCGAGCTTGCGGCGATGGGTGTCAAGTTGAGGTATAATGTGGATAGCAGCACAGGAACGCGTAAGGGCCCGGCTCGGCCGGTCAAACTGAGCGAAGTAAGTTTAGGCTCTGAGGACTCCAAGTAAAGGGAGGGCATGGCATGGCGGCACGGAGAGAGACTCGGCGCGGGATGGAGATGTAAGGATCTGCACGGTCTATTGCGGTCCCGAACTTCATGATATGTGGGTCTTGAGATGATTGTATTTAATGTGTTTTTTTGGTGTCGTGAGGATTAGTGACAAAATATGACTTTTCTTCTCGCTCTACAAATTGGCTTGCCGATCTCTCTACTAAGCATTGAAGGTCAAGGCCGCAGACGCGATGTCTTAGGCTAACCCACACCGCGTCTCACAGGTGGTGAGGGTTCGCATCGTTGTGAGACTTGACGCGGGTGGTCGCCGTGTTTGCGACCAGGCCAGACCCGCCCGGAAGCCCGGGTGACGGGCGCGGTCTGGGAGGGCGACCGATCAGAGGTATTATTCCCTCGAATTTTTAACCCCAAACAATTCGTAAACAAGAGGCCCGTTCTTGTGCGTAACTAGGAGTACTTTGTAGAAGACGACATTAAGTATCCCATCGCTTGTTTGCCATCACAGTTCCACGGGTCTCCGAAGGATACCGGGAAGGATGTGTGGACCGAGGTGAGCGGGAACCAATCATCAAGACAAGGGAGACGTCTTCTCCGGCGGCACCGTAGGACACCGAGATGACTGGGGGAACATTTTCTTCCTTTTTCTCCCGAGATCTTGTTCTCTTTTTGCTGGTGTGGCTGCTCCAGGAACCATCGGTGGAGATCTTGAGGGGTAGACTTGACCAGGCTTGCTTTTGCGGCGGCTCGGTGGGGGAGGGTCGGGTTCGTTCGTCCTCGGACCTGCTACCAAAAGCCTCAGCTCTCAGTCGATCACATTTAATCCCCGTCCTTAAAGATTGCACTTAAGTACGAAGTACTAAAGGTAGAGATGGTGCTACATGTAGGAGAAGAATCTTTTTTTTTTCGGTAGAGTCTTGGATTCTCATTCACTGAACACGGTGCACCTCGGTATTCCACCTTCTACAATTGTATTATCACGCACTCCTAACCTATTTTGAAGCAGTTTTTCAACAAAATGAATCCCTTCAAGTTGCACTTGCCGCCATCGCTATTTGGTTTGACACACCCCCGCACCGTCTGAACAAAAGTAGTGCGCTACCCGCCTGGTACACCCAAGTGCTACTTCCCGCCAGGCCTCCCAAGCTTCCTTCCCTTCTAAATGTGATGCTCTCCCTCGGCGGGTGCTCACGTAATAGTGGTGGAAATTGTTGATGGAAAGGGCAGCCCTCCCGCTCAATCCCTTTCGAGTATCGCACTTTGACCCGAAGGGGCGTTAGTGTGAAGAACTAGTCCCGCTTCTGCTGGTAATTGCTCTAGTGTCTATACCTGATTAGTGGGCCAGAGCAGAGCAGGCATTACCCCTTCACCTTCCCGCTATGATTCCTGCAGGTCTTAGCCCTGATGGGCAATATACAGAAGGTGTCGGGTGCTAATTTGGGCGGTGTTAGCGTCATCGACGATCAAATCTGAACATCAATTGATCAAATTCACGAAAGTCCACCGACCATAGTAGCAGTACCTCTAATTACCATCCCCACTCATAGGCTCACTCGGCGGCCTTTATTTCCCCAAAGCTTTCGATCCTCTCTTGGAATGGGCGGTTGGCCACCAGGTGGAAAGACCTGTGGGATCACGGGAATCTCGTTAAAAAAGGGCCCTTATCCGCGTGCGACTTCTATAGCCTTCTTCTTTCTCGTTTACCTTGTGGCCTGGCCCGGCCTCGGCTAGGTAAATAGTTCGACGAGGGTCAGCTTCGTCTCGAGGCCAATGGACAAAGAGCTGCCCCAGCCTCATGTTAATCCCGGCGGATGTCTATCCTTCATCAAGAGCCCTGAAGGGATGTCTTCGGCACAATCCTTGACCTCGCTTGCTGTTGTTGTTATTGTTATTGTTATGGGCAAGGCTTTTCATACTATGCCGCCCGGCCCACTCCGTAGCCGCCGTGGTTTCGACCCGGCGACGCCACTTTCCTATTTGCTCGACATCGATATAACTTACCCTGGAACACTACGCCGTGATTGCTGTCGAGGGCGGCTATGGGGAGTGAAAAGAGGACGTGCCGCTACTAAGTATAGCTAGATGGCACTGAGCGTATCGCTCACTTTGTACGGAGTAGAGTAAGCCCGTTCAGGGCAAGACTGTGGGCTTGTGTGTCCTGTGACGTTGATGATCATCCCCCACCAGTCGACCGAAAATGGACAGGGGAAAAAGAGAAAAAAGAAAACGGCCAAAAAGCAAATGGGACCCCACCAGCCATTAAACGGTTGCGGCATCCTGTTTCTCGGAACTTCCTTAGGGTCCGGGAGATGGCATGCGTAGATTGATTTGGCCCGTCACCCGAACCATCCCCCCCTCCTTCGCTCCATTAAGATCTGCACCAGAGCTGACCGTCATCACTTTATTGGGATTTGCGACATGAGAACTAGAGCAAGGTATATCGGAAGTGAAAGAACGAAATGAAAATCTGTTCTACCACATCCTTAACCGCCGTTGAATGACAAGGGAAGTCTTCTTCCCCTGTACACTATATGGAAAAGCGGGACCATGAAGTGACTTGGAATACTATTGCAGTGTACACCTGACGCCGACACGGTAGAGCCTTGTCGTCAGTCACATCGGCTCTTTCTGGTACATTGGCCCGGTCTGTCAACCCGAGGCCGCGTCGGCCTCCTTCTAATACATCATAATACAACTTTATGAGGCAGAGACAAAGCACGGAGCAGGAGAAAGAGGTTATTGTACCCGGCCGGACTCGGATAAAAGGAAATAGCGTGGGCAGACAAGCGTCCACACATGGAGAGACTATGGAGAGACTGAGGAACGGCGACGAGGCTTTTCGAAACATTGAAAATTGGGAGGGTTGATGGACGTCACGGGTTCTCAGACTACAAAGTAATAGATTGATTGAGCACGATACTTTCGTTTGGTAACTCGGACTCTTCTCACCAGCTCTCAACTTCCAGTTTCTGGGGTTGAAGTACTGTACATCAATTGAGGTACCCACCAGTTGACGTAGTGTGTTCACCAGGAGCGCTAGTGTCTGCACAATACTGGTAGCTCCTGCCGCCTAGCTCCTCTCAAAACCCTTTGTACCAGACCAGAGCCAGAGAGCAGTGGCAGTGACAACTAGGCCTGGCGACTAACAATAAGCGACGGCAAACGTCACTGGTCACATCCCCCCGGCTCCCCAAACAGCACGAGCAAAAGACACCAAGCGGCACATTCGAAAAAGCTGGAGCCTTTTTCCTGGAAATCGAAACACCTCCCCGCGACCTCACCTGCCTTCCCGGCCCCTCGTTAGAACGACCTCACCTCTTGGCTTTCCAGTCCTTATCACACAAAGCCCAAATTTACATCTTTTCTTGCCAGGGTCACCTCGCCAAACCCTACATCGCTTTTTTTTTTTCGTCTCGGCCAGGGAAAAGGTCATACAAGACATTTTATTTTTGTTTTGTTTTCCCTCAAAGCTATTATTATCTTCCATCCTTGACTTGTCTCTCTGCTTTCCTTGTCCAAGCTGCCGCCTTGCCGGCCAACATTCCCCCAATTTAATAACCCCACCCACCGCCACTCTTCTGGACCTTCTGCATCGGTCAAGTCTGCTGCGTCCGCGTCCACTTCGGTTTCTCTTGCGTCTACGGATTTTGCCTCTGTTCTCACAGAGCTTTGGCTTATTGCGGTTCTGCGGCCCTTTACGCGACACACACACGCTCTCTCTCCCCCTCCCCCGCGGGGCCCATCGCTGTCGATTACTTGACTACTTCCCTTTGCATTCGAACGTCTACCTACGCAGTTGCTACGACAAAAACGTGCCCGCACTCTGTTCCTCGACCATCCTCCGACCGCCCCTCTCTAGCTACCGCATTGCTGTATTCGAGTTTCCTAACGCCCGCCGAGCTCGCCGTCGAACATCCTTCTTTCCCAGTTCATACTTAAGAGGCAGATATAAATAATGGCGCAACTAGTTCGGAAGGTGTATGATTGGTTGTTGCGGACCTTCTGGTGAGTCAAGATGTGGTGTCTGTGTACGCTTTGTGTCGCATGGCACCGTGCCGGACACCTCGTGTATTCCACAAGTATCTCCAGCTGCGCTCGTAGGAGCAGGCACGAGAGGTCCTCTGGAGCTTAGCAGCAAGGACTCCCTAGACTGACAGGCTGATGTGCAGGGCGACGGAAATGGACGTCACCATGGTCGGTCTGCAGAACGCCGGTAAAACCTCACTCCTCAGAGTACTGTCGGTATGTTCGAACCCTTGAGGCAGCTTTGGTTGGGATGGGCACCCTCTTGGGAGCACTCGCTATGTTCTTCTTGATCCCGCGGACTTCCGCATTAATTCCCTCTTCGCTTGCCGTTTGTCATACTCGTTTGCTAACCAAGGGTCGTATCGTTTCGAAACCAGGGTGGAGAGTTCACGATCGAGTAAGTGTGCTTCCTCCGTTTTGTGCACCGTTGTCGTTCCGACCTCCCTCCCGAGCACAACGTTACTGCCTTTTCCCTCGTCCCATTCCTGACCCCCACTGACCCCCCTGGTACCCGCCACTGGACGACTCCCTCGCTCGCTTCGCTGGTGAGACTTCGGCTGATCAAGATTTCTGTGTAGCTCGATTCCGACGGTTGGGTTCAACATGAAACGGGTACAACGAGGCCACGTTACACTGAAGTGTTGGGATATCGGTGGCCAGCCTCGTTTTCGAACAATGTGGGAGAGGTACTGTCGCGGCGTCGACGCCATCGTTTTCATCGTGGATATGGCGGATCCAAAGGTTCTGTCGGTCGCGCGAGAGGAGCTTCATTCCCTGATGGCCCAACCATCTCTTCGGGGTATCCCGCTTCTCGTCTTGGGTAATAAATCGGACCTCCCAGACAGGTTAACGGTAGATGAATTGATCGACGAGCTTGATTTGGCTGAGATCTATCATCGGGAGGTATCCTGCTACGGCATCAGCGCTAAGGAGGAGACGAATCTCGACGCCGTATTGGAGTGGCTCATGAAGTGGGCCAACAAATGAAGGACTGGTGAGCCGACTAAACAACGAATGGTCTCCGATGCCTCGTTCGGTTTCCGATTCTATTGTGGGCAGGCTAGGCCATCCGCGCTCGGGGCTATTGTCCCATCTTGGCCGTAATTTGAAGAGTGGAATGGGATTCGAATCACACTAGCCGTCTGCCAGTGCAAGCCCGTCACGGCGACAGACGGCCGCCAACGCGTGGAAGCGTCTCCCCTCGCTGCAAGGCCCTTCTCCTTAGCTTTCTGGTTCCGTTGCATGTGTCGGGTTGGTACACGCGACACTTCTCTCTTTCGTTTTTCTCCTTTCCTGGGCGGGGCGGGGCAGGGAAAAGAAATCGCTTGATCTTCTGGGGCCTCCGACGGTTGAATTATATATATATTTCCTTCTCTCACGAGCACATGACTGGGCGGTTGGAGTCATTGGCTACGCCACTCATAGCATCCGCACTTGGGGGGTTTCCTTTCCACTTGGCAACGAGGGGACTGGGGATTTCATTATTTTCTTGAGTATATCCGGGACGAGGAGGGAGCAGATGACGGATCTCTGCTGGCATATCAACCAACAACTTGTCGACTTGATCTTGAGTGGGGGGAAGGTCTGCTGCCCTTCAAACCGGACCATTCATGAGTGGAACGAAGCATGCGTTGGGATTTTGGCGCTCGCGTTTTTCCTGGTTCTCTCTATTTTCGAGTTAATGTCAATGTATCGTGGTCCTTATTTCTCATATCCTTCTTGTCCATCGATTTTCCCGAACCCATGTTTCTGTTGTCCGTTCTTGTTTTGCTTCTTGGTTTCTCCTGAAAGATCCTGGTTGGAAGTTTGCTCCATGATCTAACATGGTAAGGCATCGTGGTTCAAGCGTGCGAGTTATGCTGGGTAGTCTAAGGGTGACGTTGAACCCTATGAATGAACGAATAACGAATTGATACAGCTGGTCTTCAATTTGTATTGATGCGTATTTGATGGCGCTTGCTCGGATCAGAATAGCGGCGAAAGGCCAGTAGCTGTAGACAGGAGTGTGGCACTTGCGACACTTTGCGACACCCGTTGACACCGGCCTCGCTAGGCATAATCAGGAGATATCCTTGGACCACCATAGGCTAAACGGTTCAAACGCGGCAGGAAATCAGAATGGGAGTGGTAGAAGGGCTTTCTTCCGAATCCTGGGACAGTGGCCTCGTTAGTTTCCAGGCAAGGTGAGGATGCCACCTAGTGTTGGCGTGGTGTTGGCGTGGTGTTGGACTAAGACCGGCTAAAGTGGGATGTGAAGAAGAGAACTCCAAAGCACAGAAAAAGTGGTGACCAGAATCGCGGGATGTAAGGGTAGAAGAGGAATAGGAGGAGACAAGAGGACGGAGGGGAGACAGGGAGAGAGTAGGCACAGGGGAGGATTCGACATTTCTATTTATCGCTCCCTCGATTGTCAACGTGGTTTATGAGCTGGCAGGGCTACGAAAAGGTCCTACTTGTTTGTATACTAATAATGGATTGGAACGGAGCGGATTGAAATGGGGACTTGACGTGTCTCCGGTATGCGCACTTGTATGGGTATGAAGCGAAGGGGGAAATTTCCAGGGCTGCACACAGACCACTTGATGCTTTGACAACTCATCAGTGCAGGAACATGGAGGAGAGAAAGTTGGCGGGTGTGTGTGTGTGTATTTGTGTGTGTCGTCTTGTTGTCCCCATTTTCCTGCCTCTTCCCTCTCTCTATCTCCCTTGTACATGCCATGCCATGCCATGCCAGGCCGGGGGCGAGGATGGAAGATTGGGGAAGAGGCGCTGGCCAGGAGTGAGTCTTGTCTGCCAGCACATACGATGGGAGAGAGTACTCATACTGGCATGGCAGGCGCTGGATGACGACCAGCGACTGGCGTCGCACACGTAGCACGTCTATTCCTATTTCGGGAGTGGGTATTCCATTCTCGTATAGTGCAGTTCCCCTCCTCTTGAAGAATTCTTGCAGATTCTGATTATGTTCTCGACTTGTGTTTGCTTTTTTTCATTTATTTTATATAGGCAGGATATGGCTGGTGTGTTGTGAACCTTCCAAGTCCGGATCAAAACTTGTGGCAGACCCAGAGACGGAGTTCGTGGTGTGTGTGTGTGTGTGTGTGTGTGGCTGGCCAATATCGGGCAGGACGCTGGTTAGAGTCGACCAAGATCTGGCTTTGTCTTGTACATAGGTAGGCAGGTTGCAGCTGGCGATCCCTCTCCCTCGTTTTACTTGTATGTATCCTAGCGCGTTCGCGGTCTCGAGTATTGTCGTTTCCCCTCTACTAGACCGTTGCTTGTTTCTCCGTTGCTTCCGCCAGCTTGTCTTCCTGTCTTGTCTAGAAAACAGAAAATATCCGGGAGACAAGAAAGAAAGAAAAATACACTCTCTTACTAGCTAAGTTGACTGAAGTGTCATGGGACGAAGGTGATGTGGAAATGCATTTTGATATCGAAGGGAGAAAACGAAGTACTAGAAACGCGGACGGGAATGACGGGGGCGTCTATGCGTGCGGCATGCGGTATGCGCTGGCAGAGGAGCCCACCGTGACAAGGTGTCTCAAATTGGATTGGGGGCCGCATTTTGGGGCACAGCATTCCGGGCGGTTATCGAGATTCTGGGTTTGGGGGACGGGACGGCGATCTTGGCAGGGAGCGAATGGGACGATGGATGCGTTGAACTAGAGATTTGGTCACTTATTATGCTAGAGTGACCGGCCATCTGTGTACGAATGTGCACCGCCAGGCGATGACGGCTCTTGAAGCTGAATCACAGTTCGAGGGACTGATCTACGGTAAGTTTATGGAATATTCAGAGAGGCCTGTCTTGTCTGGTTTCGACGAAGATGCATCGAGCGGGTATCGATGGTAATGCTGAAGAATCAAATCCTCATTTCGGAATAATTACCGAATATCATCTCGGCGAGTCGCCTGCCGGAACGGGTCGTTACATCAAATTCACTCTAAGTTGCTGTGCTGGCATCGTTTGAATGGAAGAACCAGCGAGCCGGCCGAGATGGACCCGCGAGGCATGACCAGATGCAGGTGTATTTTGGAGGGCAGGCAATCCCTCGGCCTTTTGGTTTCGGGGAGAATGAAATGTGGACGAAGACACGAGAATGGAGGCTTTTCCATCCTCGGGCTTCTCATCCTCTTCTTTTCGGCCGTCTCTTTAAGTCTTTTTCCTCGTCAGCTGGCTTGTCGCATGGTTTCAGATGCCGCCGCATGCCTTGATCGCCGAGAGAGAGAGAGAGAGAGAGAGAGAGAGAGAGAGAGAGAGAGAGAGAGAGAGAGAGAGAGAGAGAGAGAGCATGTGATGTTGAACTTGGACAGTTGGAAGCCGGCTGCCAACCTTGGAGTCATTTGACGGTGGTGGTCTCCTCTGTATGAAGAGGAAGTAGATTATATCCCGTGTCAGTCATAAATCCCATCAAATCCAGTTCATAAAGATCATCCAAGAACGGGGATCATTTCCATATACAATTACGGTCAAGCTATTGAAGATCTCTTGATGCCTCTCTCAGCATCAATCCACGGTTAGTTTGGGCTGCCGTGCTGCCGTTGGTTGAGCTTGAGTTCAAAATCCAAGGCGCTGGGCTGGTCAACCCCGCCCCGGATTACTCCTACCATTGCCAGGCTGTACCCCGCTAAACCACGCTGAACCAACACTCCCCACCGGCGAGGATAAGACCGGAAGGCACCCACTAAACCCCTCCAGTTCAACGGTTATCGCGGAGATCATTGAACCATTATTGGCTGGCCGAGCAACACTAGGCAAACCTCGGGTCTGGAGTCAATTGGAGTAGTGGACTTGATCTGAAGTTCTCGATCTCCCCCCCCAATTGAAGGAATTTAAGTTGAAGTTACCTGTGCAATCGCGGTTCGAATTGCTTGGGTAAAGTCAGTCAAGCTCGTCTCTCCAAACCGGTTCAATGCTGTCATTCACGCCCTAATCGGCTTAGATCTCTGCCATCAAGATCCAATTGGGTTCGGCTAGTCGGGCTGCTGATGGTTGGGATAGCCTGCGTGGCTGGCTACTACCTTCCCGCAGTGTTTATTGTTGCCATTTGATCATTCCCCTCACCTAGACAACTATGGGTCTCTTGCGGAAGTCGTCGCGATTGCTTGTTTCCGCTGGGCGGCGGTACGGCAGCGCTGTTGGCTGGAACCAGTCGTTGGCTAGGACTATCCATCTTGATGCCTCTATAAGAAACCGTTTGCCTGCAACATTAAGCCTGCCCTCTTGTCGGACGTCAGGCCACGGAGGTGATTGCAGACGTTTTCTATCAACTACTCGTTCTCGAAGCGCGAACATGACCGGTGGCGCATCCCATAATGGCTGGATCGGCCACAAGGGCCCTGGAGGATTTGATCTACGGAGTGAGTGATCGAGCTCGGGGGTTGATCTTTAACCCTACTCTGCCCGAAGTGGTTGGCGTTTTGCTATGGGTTCTGTGCTAACTTTGACCTCCGCCTACTCAAGCGGATGTGGCGACAACCCCAACACCATCGATGCTGGCTGCCATTCAGTCATGCACTCTCCTTGATGATGTCTTCCAAGAGGGTCAGACTACCAATGATCTCGAGTCACATCTGGCAGAATTAACAGGCAAGGAGGCCAGCCTTTTCGTCCTATCCGGGACGATGGGCAACCAACTTGCGCTGAGGTCTCTACTGACACAACCTCCCCATGGGGTTTTGTGCGACAAGCGCTCCCACATTATGAATTATGAGGCAGGAGGGTGAGTGACTAGCCCTCCGATCTCCGGACGTCGTTGTAAACTCGGGAAGGGTTTCGCTGCATTATGCTCACATGCGATTTACAGTGTCGCTACGCTCACCGGTGCCCTTGTAACGCCCGTCCTTCCTGAGAACGGAATCTACCTTACGCTTGAAGACGTCCAAAAGAACGTCGTTCTCACTGACGACGTCCATGACTGCCCAACTCGGGTCATTTCCCTGGAAAATACGCTCAACGGAATGATTACGCCACTCTCCGAAGTCAAGCGCATCTCGGCCTTTGCCCGGGAGCACGGCATCCTGATGCATTGCGACGGCGCGCGCCTTTGGGAGGCCGTCACGGCGGGTGCGGGGTCCCTGCCAGAGTTCTGTTCGCAGTTCGACACGGTGAGTTTGTGCTTCTCCAAGGGGCTGGGTGCGCCTGTCGGAAGCATTTTAGTCGGCCCGGCGGACGTCATCAAGAGGGCGCGATGGGTGAGGAAGTCGATCGGTGGTGGCCTTCGCCAAGGCGCCGTGGTTACTGCGGCGGCGAGAGTAGCTGTAGACGAGACGTTCGGAAAAGGCCCCAACGGAGAGGGTGGTCTTTTGAGGCTGTCGCACGAGACGACGAGGAAGGTCGAGAAGCTATGGACTGAGCTGGGAGGGAAGCTCGTGCATCCCGTGCACACGAACATGTGCTGGCTGGACCTCTCCGCCGCTGGCTGCGCGGATGAGAAGTTCGAGGAGCTTGGCAAGCAGGAGGGGTTGCGCTTGATGGGGAACAGGCTGGTAATAAGCTACCAGGTCGCCATGAACGAGCAGGAAATACTGCCGCGATTGGAGCGAGTGTTCAAGGCTGCTCTGACCAACGTACAAGGAGCCACCGCCGGAGCGGAAGGGCGAGCCAGCCAGGAGAGGACTTCCATGTATCGTCGGTCAAATTGAAGCTAGCTAACAAAAGAATATGGCCGGTGCTGACCGGCGCTTACGGCTCTTCCACGGAGCTTCTACGAGGGAACTTTTGCTCTTGTCAAAATTTCACGCCTTTTGACATGCGTTCATGAAGAAATTCGACCGAGATGCGGAGACACCGACAGACTTGCATAGAACTCGTGATGATGCTATTCGGATAGAATTCTGGAAACCGGCATCCTACTACTACCCATAGCTTTCGGCAAATAATATGAGTGGTCCATCTTCTCCATCGTGCGGGGATTTCCGTTCTCACCAGTAATAAGAATTTTACCATGAAAGCCCGAACGATGCAGGCCTTGCAGTTGCCCTTGGTTCAACTTGGAAGGTAGCAGCGGCCAAGCCTTTTCAAACCCACTCCGGCAAAGAAGAAGGATTGATGATAATGACAAGACCGAGCTGTACACGGTCAGTACCGAGACGCCATGCGGCAAGGTCAACCGCTAAATCTCTCCGGCGTTCGGCCGTTCTCTCCCCCATTGGTGATTGTTAGCCTCCAAGACAGAAAACGCCGATGGAACGCCCGGGTTTTGTGGGGAGGACATGGATAGCCGGGCTAAGGCAAGGAATTAAGCTTACATCTCTCTTCGTTGTTGGTGAACCGATTTTTTCTTTTCCTCGCCCTATGCCTTCTTTCTAGAATTTCGTCCTTCTCTTCAGGGTTAGCGTTCTCATCGAGATCAGGAAAAAAAGAAGTTCAAGCTGGGCGTATGTTCGGGCCTTCTCCACAACCTGGGGTTTGGCTCCTCTCAACTCTGTCTAGCATCTCTAGAGGTGCTGGTAATTAGACCGACTAAATGCTGTATCCGCAAGTGTGGGGGAGCGGACTCTCCAGCAGTGGACGACTGACTGTCGAATCTTAGCGAATCTACATGGAGGTCTGAACCCCTGGACGCCCCGAGAGACTGTCCGAAGAAATGCGGGGGAGGAGTACGGAGTAGTGCCAGGCGCAGCCCCATTTGGAACGCAGTGGAAAGAAGCTTCAACGCCAACTTTTCTGCAGCCAGTTTCATCGGCGCCCGGTTTCCTCTTGCTTGCCCGACCGAGTGGGACGATGTCGTGCGGGGACCTCAACCACGCAGAGCTTCAATTGTTGAAGCCTCCAACCTCGTGGCGAAAAGTCGGGAGCGGAAAGTGATCTGCAGCTTTCGGCCGGATGGGGCGCAGTGGTGTGTTACCTTGTTCGACTGGATGGGAACCATTACGTCTGCCTTTTTACAGTTCGATGCGAAGCTGACAGGGACGATATTAGGGCGAGCCGAACATGGGTAGCCCGACTTGCAGCTCGGATATGTGCAATAACGCAATTAGAGTCTTACTTCTGTCTTAAGACGATGGCGGAATTGTTGCCGAGTCCGATTTATGAAATCGGGCAGTGAAGCTGTCTATATTATATCGCCTGCATCCCCCTTCGTGTCACCAAACTCTGGGATAGATCTGCTCAACCCATTGGCCAATTGGACCCTCTGCAGCAAGAGGCGTTTGCGTGCTCGAGATAGGCAACTGAGTCTTGCACGAACCCCGGCCTTCGGCTTCCAGCACCACAATGGCGTCAACAATCAACCGCCTGGCGGCGACGTTGCTCGCTGCCGTTCCCATTACACAGGCGCTTTATACAGATGGAAATATCATCGCGCCTTGCGACTCGCCCATTTATTGCCATGGGGATCTCCTCCGTGAAGTGGAGCTTGCGCGGCCATTTTCCGACTCCAAGACCTTTGTCGACATGTAAGTATATCTTATCACTTGCATGCAGCAATAGGCCGGCAGTTTGGCCTCCGTCGGTGCCTCGACATAGCAGTTCACTTACATTCACTTACACCAATCTGCCAGGCCCGGCAAGAAGCCCCTAGACGAAATCCTCGCCGCTTTCGAGAAGCTCGAGAAGCCGCTGAAGAACGACACCGCCCTCCAAGACTTCCTGTCCGAGTACTTCGCAGAGCCCGGCGGTGAGCTTGTCCACGTCGCGCCAGAAGAGCTCTCAACCGACCCCGCATTCCTCGATGAAGTTAACGATGCGGTCATTCGGGAGTTCGTCGCCAAGGTAATCGACATCTGGCCCGACTTAACGCGCTCCTACGTCGGCTCAGGGGAGTGCTCAGGCTGCCCCGACAGCTTCCTGCCCGTGAACCGCACTTTTGTCGTTGCGGGGGGTCGCTTCCGAGAGCCTTATTACTGGGATTCGTACTGGATCGTTGAGGGTCTGCTGCGCACCGGCGGTGATTTTGTCGGCATCTCGAAGAACATTATCGAGAACTTTTTAGACTTTGTCAATGACTATGGCTTCGTGCCGAACGGTGCGAGGAAGTACTATCTGAACAGGTCACAGCCGCCGTTGCTCTCACAGATGGTCAAGGCCTATGTCCATTCTACCAACGACACGAGTATTTTGGATAGGGCCGTGCCGCTGCTTATCAAGGAACATGAGTTCTTCACAAATAACCGATCGGTCACAGTGACGGTTGGGAACAAGAGCTACACGCTGAACCAGTGCGTCCCTCCCCATCTCCGCGCACCCAGACGACTTTACTCGGCCTACAAACCGACTAACACTCCTCCCATCTAGGTACAACGTCAACAACAACCAGCCCCGACCCGAGTCTTTCCGCGAAGACTACATCACCGCCAACAACGCGTCCTACTACGCCAAATCCGGCATCATCTACCCCGAAGTCGAGAAGCTCACCGACGAGCAAAAAGCCCTCGTCTACAAGAACCTCGCCACCGGCGCCGAGAGCGGCTGGGACTACTCGAGCCGCTGGATCTCCCGCCCGCGCGACGCCGCCGACGACGTCTACTTCCCCCTCCGCTACCTGAACATCGTCGGTACCGTCCCCGTAGATCTCAATTCCATCCTCTACGGCAACGAGATCGTCATTGCAGAGCTTCTTGAGGCTACCGGCGACGGAGAGGCCGCCGCGAAGTGGCGCTCCAAGGCCGAGGATCGCAGCGCGGCCATGTATGCCACCATGTGGAACGAGACGCTGAACAGCTACTTCGACTTCAACCTCACCTCCAACGCGCAAAACATCTACGTCCCCGCCGATGACGACACCGCCGACTTCGAGAGATTCACGGCCCCCGGGGACGACCTGCAGGTCTCCTTCTCCGCGGCGCAGTTCTACCCCTTCTGGACGGGCGCCGCGCCGACGCACCTCAAAGATAACCCACTGGCCGTGAAGCTAGCCTACGACCGCGTAGCGAAGTATCTCGACCTTCGCGCCGGAGGCATCCCCGCTACTAACTTCCGCACGGGCGAGCAGTGGGACCAACCGAACGTGTGGCCGCCGCTCATCCACATCCTCATCTCCGGCCTCTTGAACACCCCGCCCACCTTCACGGACCGGGACCCCTCCTACCGCGCCACGCAGGACCTGGCTCTCTCCATCGCCCAGCGATACCTCGACTCTACCTTCTGCACCTGGTACGCTACGGGCGGGTCCACTTCCGAAACTCCGCAGCTCCCCGGCCTGACGGACCAAGATAAGGGCGTCATGTTCGAAAAGTACTCCGATGCGGCTATCAACCGTGTAGGCGGCGGCGGCGAGTATGAGGTCGTCGAGGGCTTCGGATGGACGAATGGCGTACTGATCTGGATCGTGGATACGTTTAAGAATGACTTGAAGAGGCCGGACTGCGGCGATATCGAGGCTGCGAATGTTCACCCTGCACGAAAGTTATGACGTTCGCGGGGCCTGGGAAAGTGGGGGAAGGAAATGGAAACAGGACGCTGGATGATTCCGGGTTCCAAGGGTGTAGGAGGGGCTGAGTTTAAGCAGGAACCCGAGAGTAAGAGGGAATGGTGGTGGGAGAAGAGGGAGTTGTGATGGGATCTGTTTCTGTATATTGAGACTGCAATGCCTGGAGACAGTAAGATTGTCTCTATTCAGGGCTCTTAAGCGACCTTGGACTTTATTTGGAGCCAAGTATGACGATGTTGACTACAATGAGATATGAGAATACGCAATTATGGCATTCGGCCTAATGGATATCGATATGGTTGTCTGTTTCTTCATACCTATCTAAAGAATCCTTGACCTAATACACTTTATTCGACTTCGCCGTCTTCAATTCCCCTTTCAAAGTAATACAATGGTACCTATGCAACCCCTTTTTCATCATCACGGATCCGAATGATAGTAAGTCCCCCGCCCGTTCTCACCCCTTCTTCACTCAATCTCCTCCATCGTCCACACATTCACACCATTCTCTTCGACCCTAGTCTTTAACTTCTGCAGTATAGCCTGCTTCTTCGCCCTCCGCTCCATCAATTCCTTCTTCTCCTCCTCCGAGAACCCGCTGAGCTTCTTCCTTATCGGCGTTCCGGAACCCTTGTACGGGGACACCGACGAAGCCAGCGAGCTGCGGAAATTGCGCGGCGTGCCGATGAGGGTACCGTCCGGGGAAATGACTGATGCCCTCTTTGGCGTCCTTGGCGTCATGGGCGTGCCCTCGCGGCTTGTGACCGAGCTGGTGCGGAGCTTCCGCATCTGGTTCTCGAGAACGTCAACGTCACCACTGCGCTTTTCGACCATGGTCGTCATCTTGGTAATTGTCCGCATGACAGCATCGACGGTAGGTGGCTGCGGTCCCTTGCCGGACGGACCTGCTACAGATGCGATTCTCGTCTTAAGAAGAGTGACAGCCTCTTCAGCCTCAGCGAGGAGCTTCGAGAGTTTAGCGAACTCGCGTCGTAAATCGTTTTGCTGGGCGGCCTGCTCGGCACTCAGAGGCATATTGCGGTACGCTTCGGCTTGGTTGGGGTCAAATCTCGCCATCATGAGCCCCAAGTCATTCTGACTAGCCCTTAGCTTTGACATGCTGCGCAGGAGCTCGCTGCATTCGATCTTCTTGGCATCAACGTCCTGAACGCGACACTCTGCCAGGCTTTCTGCCAAGTCCCTATCAACGATGTCCGACAAGTCCTCGAGCTCGCAAAGCACCCAGTCATCTGCAATCTCAAGATCCTCCTGAGTTCGCGTCCCTGGTATCATCTTCTCCATGTGGCCCTGAACAAAGGCCTTTACAGCACGGGCGTTTAGTCCCAAGGTATCAATCATGGAGTTGATGTCACGGTAAACAGCCTCGACTTGAGCAGGAATGCTGTCATGCGCCGGGGGGGCTACATCCGTGTGGGCCATGAACTGGTCAATCTCGAGTGTGCTTTCAACCTCCGACGCAAGGATACGCTGAATTTCGTCTGCCTCTTCGTCCACAAGCGGTTGAGTTTCCTCGGCCTCACGTTTCTCTCTCAATTTCCTTTGCTGGAGTAGAATCGTTTCTTCCTCGGACGGGCCCCTTGCGACAATCGACATGCCAAGCGACGAGGGAGGCTTTTTCGAGGTGCCAAGAATTTGAGAGGCCATGCCCGGTGCACTAACGGATCGGGAAGCCTCAAGGCCGAAGGGACGGGTGGGACGGACTGGACTGGGAGACCGGGGGCTCTGCCGCGTAGGAGGAGGGGGGAATATCGGTCCTCTGCGGTTAATCTCTCCAAAAAGTGATCGGGGCGGTTCCTGCTGGGGCACGTTCACCATATATCCACTACCACCGAGGCCGCCTCCGAATGAGCTCTGCGGAGTCATGCCGGGGGTCTGGGTTAGTCCTGTAATGGATGGGCTAAGATCCTGAGCGACATCAACCGCGCTACCTTCCGACTCCTCCTCTTCTTCTTCTTCTTCTTCTTCCTCACCAAAATCGCTTTCCTCCTCGGGTTCTGGGACGGCTGGCACTGGAAGTGCCCTTTGCTGTGGATGTTTGGGAAGGAAATTTGGCGGTAACGGGGCTTCTTCCGGAGTTCCAAATAGTTTCGGCTTGGGTTTCTCGGTGACCGTCTTTAGCGGTGTAGTTATCGGCTCGGGAGGGAGGGGTGCTTCTTCCACAACAGTAGGGCCAGGTTTCCTCGCACCGGGAACTTTGAGGAAGTCGGGTGGCAGGGGTGCCTCCTCGGCTGCTTTGGGTGCCGCCTTTTGCTTAGGAGTCGTGAGGAAATCGGGGGGAAGAGGCGCTTCCTCGACCTTAGTAGGGGATTGTTGCTCCGGTTCGGTGACCGTTCCTGCGGATGAAGATGAATCTCCTAGTGGGTAGGCGGCTCTGCTGGTCGACTCTGGAGGGAGAGGGAGATCCTCGTTGTCAACCCTGATCTTTGGCAATTTGGCGGCAAACTTACTATCACCTGTAGCTGGCTCAGGGGTCTTAAACAGGCTGCCAAAGCTCGTGCTCGGAGGCTTAGCAGGGAGAGTTGTGCCGAAGAGAGTCGTCTTCGGCGCGGAAGTCTCAAAGCTAAATCTTGTGGGCGCCGGAGTTGTAGTCGGCGTTGTCGACGGGATAGAGAATATGCTCTTGGGCTGGGGCGTAGGAGCTGGAGGCTCCGCTGCTTCCATTTCTTCCTCCTTGCTTGGCGGTACCGCCGCAGGTGGCGACGTGGTCTGCGTCGTTGCGCGGAGGGCGGACCCGAAAGAACTTCCAAGGCCACTGCCAAAGAGCCCACCACCTCCGCTTTCTGGCTTTTCATCAGCCTCATCCTTGGCCGTGTGGTCCGGCTTGAACGAGGTGTGAAGCTTAAAGGGCGTAGACGCACCAAAAAGTCCAGAGCTGGGAGCAGCTGCGCTTGGTTGCGGTGGAGGGAAAGCTGATGTGGTGTCAGTGGACTGCAGAAGACTGGGTTTTTCTGCCGTCTTGCTACCAAATATGCTAGTTCCGCCCGTGTTGGCGGACGCGAGCGAGCCGAACCCACCTTTACTCGCAAAGCCAGCAAAGCCGCCGGCAGATGGCGCAATGGGCGGTGCTGCGCTTGGGCTGCCAAAGATACTCTTCGATGCACCTAACGTCGCGAAGCCCGACTGGCCGAAGCTTGGCGTCGTCGTGGACGTCGCTGCAGTACCCCACGGGGACGTTTTCACCCCTACAGTCGAGGCAGTTCCGAATGTAGAGGGCTGTCCAAAAGCAGGGGCCGCAGAGCCAGGGGTGCTCCCGAATGAGCTTGCTCCAAAGACGGGTGCGGATGGCTTTGGCGCCGTGGGCGTAGCTGGACTTGGAGCTCCCCACGGCGAAGGCTTCGCTCCAAGAGCGGAAGAGCCTCCAAATGCCGGGGCCGCAGAAGTGGACGATCCGAATATAGATGTGCCGGCAGCGGTTGGCGTCGATAATGCGGACGCCGGAGCCGGAGCAGGAGCAGGAGCCGGAGCAGGAGCGGAAGTATCTACTGTTGCCATGCCTGGATAGGTGGTACCCCCTTTGATGGATTCGGAGTATATTACCCACCACGCAGAGAGAGTACCGTCATGAGTGAGAACCCAGTAGCCTGGAACTGGGCCGGGTGATTCATCAATCTCTTCTGAAGGGATTGGCTTATATACCGTATCCTTGGCCGACAGATCAAGGGCGCAGCCAACCGGAATTGCATTCTGGAAGTCCTCCGTCATTGGGAGGCTTGCCCGCCTTGAGTCGTCTGCCATTTCTGTCATCGTGAAAACATTTGTAATGGCATCCGCTGGCTTGTCTGTCGCTAGCGGGGACTTTGACCGGCTCAGGAGACCAACGTCGGGAGATGCGGTTGATGTCACGATCAGGAGGTCTTGGAGGTTTGGCGGGAAATCTTTCAACCTCAGAATAGAGTGATGTGGCACTTTGTCAGAGCCAAAGGGATCAACGGGATCCCCAATTTTTTGGAATGTGTATGTCGCGGGAGGGGTTCTGGTTATTATGTGATAGACGGAAGAAGGAGGCGACTCGTTTGTCGAGGTATGGATGGCTAAGAAGAGGTGGTTTTCGAGCCATACGATAGTAGACACTTCGATGATGGTTAGCAAAACACCTAGCAAAACAGACAAGAATACAAATAACAAAAAGCGAAAAGGTTGGGCTTACCGTGATAGTCACCAACACCGGGAGGCTTCGGAATCTGAGCCTTAACCTCGCCTTCGGGGGTCATCTGGAAGATAGTTCCGTCCGCTAAACCAGCCACTAGCTGCTTTCCCTTCGTACTCCAGCTGACACTACTGACTTGAGTCTTCAAGGGGTTGCTGAGAGCGCGTTCCTTCAGATTCGCCATGTATAGATTTCCGTTGACATCGACAACGGCGCAAAGCTCCGCCTTTTCAGTGGTGGGGTTGGGAAGTAGGACTCGTAGCGCGGTTCCGTTCGTCCCCAGCTCGAACAGGGTCTGGGTATTTCCTTGGAGTAGTGCTTGCACATCGTAAACAGCGAGTCCGCCACCCGATTCGGCAGACAATATTAGGTATGCTTCGTCGGCACTAAAAGCGAGCTGAGAGACCCGCATAGGGAGCGGCAACTTGAGTTGTGGCTCGAAGCTGCGAATGTCAGATTCGCCCTCCTTCGGAGCTTCGAAGGCCTTCCGAACAGATTCAGTGGATGCCAATATGACTCCTTCTGGTCCCGCGGCAGCGAGCAGACCTTTTCGCGAGGCAATGCTGAGAATGGAGACGGTCGCGGAAGGTTCAGAACTCCAGGCCGAGGTGAGGCGAACTCTGGCGTCTGATGCGATAGAACGGAAGCCGAGAGACTATGAGACAAAGATACAAGGGTTAGCATTGACAGTACCACTAAGGTGAGTCGAGGGAGGAGGAATCACGTCCGCGATCACAGACGACGCACTTACATCCGTTTGGATGACCTCAAGCTCGGGACCTGCGCCGCCGGCCGATGGCGAGCTATTCGCCATCGCGCCAGCGGAGCTCCCAAAGCTGAAAGCCATGGTAAAATGGCGCTAGGAGAGCTGTTCGTGTAGTAGCTTAACTGTGCGATAGCTTAATCCGCATCCGTTGTTGGATATCGCGTGGTGGGTAATCGAAAGGTGGAAGTGCGTGATTCGAGATGAAGGTTGGTGGAAGGAGGTCTCGGTCAAGGCGCGAGTGGTGTGCTCTGAAAAGGAGGAATTAAAATACAATGGGGGTCGTAAATGTTCGGGATAGAAACGGAAACACACTCGAGGCTTATATATCGTGATAAGTCGCGTTATGTTAGGTTTAAAGAAGGAACGCAGGTGGCTGCCTTGCCTGCCTGATAGCTTTCTGCTCTTGGATGGACATCTACAAAATATTGATCAAGCTCTGATGGATCCTAGATTTCGGGTGTTTCACGTGACCAGGACCCACTTTCTTGGTAGTTCACCGAGACCCTTG
Source organism: Scedosporium dehoogii (assembly GCA_002812735.1). Classification (NCBI taxonomy): domain Eukaryota; kingdom Fungi; phylum Ascomycota; class Sordariomycetes; order Microascales; family Microascaceae; genus Scedosporium; species Scedosporium dehoogii. The sequence continues at coordinate 72,031 of PGIR01000049.1, read as the reverse complement.
ATCAGGGATAATAAGCGTCCAGAAGGGTGTCTTGAGGATACGTAAATATATACAACTCCGGACAAAAGCCGGACCAGCTTATTCACGGGGTATCGGACTTTTCAAACTGGTCAAGGATATTGAGAAGGCAGCTCCGAAAGCAGCCCTCTCAGGTAGATTTGTATGCTCTTAGAAGGGCTTCCGAGACTCCTTATTGGGACACGCTGGGAATCCTCAAACACCGTCGCTGGCTTCGTAAACACAGGGCGGTAATTCAACCAGACGATGGAATATTAAACGAGCTTGGGAGAAACGGGAGTTGGTTGTATCCGATAGCTTTGAGCTTCAGATACACAGATAATCGTAGGCGTCTTCGCCGACTTACACGAAGTACTGCTTCGTGCAAGTCAATACTTGGGTAGCTCGGCTGAGTCAGCAATCATGTGAGAAGCTGGGACCTGCTCAGCAACTCCAATCACAGCTTCGTAGCAGCGCGTCTGGGTGCCTTGCATTGCTGAGGTCTGAGAAGGCAGCTCTGAGCCTCGTCATCTCGATTTCCAGTTACCTTTGCCAAACAAGACCTCCCACCGAACAACCCAATCTGTTGACCACGACATCCTGCCCTGCCCCCCAGAATAACCCCAAAGCTGCGGATAGAATCCTGCGATTAAATAAGCTCCCGTCGATAGACACAGTTGCTCAATTGCGCCGTCTCGAGACCATCCACCCTTAGCAGCATACCAATAGGGAAGCCCTCAAGATGCCCGGATTCGACTTCACAAACTACAATCGAAATGCCGCCTTACACGCCCGCGGCGTGCCTCTCCCGAAGGCGACGAGCACTGGTACCACCATCGTAGGATGTATTTTTGATGGTGGTGTTGTGGTATGTCCTCGAAAGCTCATCCAACAAGCTTGACCCTGCCCAACCACTCTCCTCCCTCGACTAACTCGTATCCCTCGTCGCTTTCTAGATTGCAGCAGACACAAGGGCCACCAGCGGCCCCATAGTAGCGGACAAAAACTGCGAAAAGCTCCACTACATCGCCCCCCAGATCTGGTGCGCCGGCGCCGGAACAGCCGCCGACACCGAATTCACCACCGCCATCATCTCCTCCAACCTCGAGCTGCACTCCCTCTCCACCGGCCGCAAGCCCCGCGTCGTCACCTGCATGACCATGCTCAAGCAGCACCTCTTCCGATACCAGGGCTACATCGGCGCCTACCTCGTCGTCGCCGGCGTCGATCCCACGGGCACCCACCTCTTCACCGTCCACGCTCACGGCAGTACCGATAAGCTCCCCTACGTAACCATGGGCTCCGGCTCCCTCGCCGCCATGTCTGTCTTTGAGACGAAGTGGAAGGGGGATCTCACTCGTGACGAAGCCGTGGAGCTTTGTAGCGAGGCGATTCTCGCGGGTATTTTCAATGATTTGGGTTCCGGCTCCAATGTCGATGTCGCCATCATTACCAAGGACAAGACCACTCTCAAGCGAGGCTACGTTAAGCCCAATGAGAGGACCGCTAAGACTCAGAGCTACAAGTTCCCCATTGGTACCACGGCTGTCCTGAACGAGAAGATTATCCGCAAGGGCGACATTGGGCGGTATGTTGACATCCAGGAGCTGCCGGTTGAGGGTGAGGGCGAGAAGATGGATGTAGACTCGTGAACATGTCAAGGGAGTGGAAAAGAGGGAATGGGATCTGCGGAACGGAACGATAAGGGTCTATTATTGTAACAACACATAGTACAGCAATAGATGCGAGCTGCCACGCCTATGTTTATTGCGTTAATATTTGCTTGATACGTATTCTCCTCTTAATGAGGATCATGAGCCAATCCATCATCTTCCATTTTTCTGTCCGCGGTGAAAGACTCTGTTCGAAGATACATGAGTAGAATTTATAAGGTCACTTAATCGCGGGACAGCAGATATTTGATCAGGGATGTTCGGCTCTGTATATTGAATCGAGCTGCGCTCCAGAGAGTGCATATTCAAGATACTCTAGCTTTTCATGGCTCACTCTCCTTGTTGTGTTACTTCCACATGCGCACATTACACTTGGAAGTCCATGGAGTTGCTTGCGTCTATAAACCGAATCCCTCCCTCCCTGTACACAAAGGAGTGGCCCAAGTAGATAACCAGATCGTGAACGTGCCATAACTCCGGGGAATAATACCACGTCCTCATGCCAATGTACGCCTCATCTTTCTCAAATTAACTTAGAAATATAATATTGGGGAATAGAAACATGACAAAAGGGTCATGGAGCAATTGCTGGAAAGATGTCAAAATGTGATAGTGAAGTGATAAAAAAAGATGCCTCTGATCTCCTAAACTCCGAATCATGCAGAAAATTAAGAATGATGGTCGCTGATGATATGGTTGGCTACAAATCGTTATCGTCGTCGAGAAAGGGCAAATGTGAAGCGGCGGCTCTATTGTGTTAAGAGTTGGACTTTAGGCGGAAGAGTCCTCTTGTACGGGACTTGCTCCGGTTCTTGATGGACTTGGTATCGGACTTGGAGTCCTTGTCATCATCATCGTCATATTTTGACTTGTGGATCCTACGTAGGCATGGGTGAGTCAGTGATTGTCTTCTCGAGGGCAAAGACCTAGGCATGGAAGACAAGAAAAAGAAACTCACCAGCTATTGCCCACCATGCTCATGCCCTTGGCCTCAGCCATTCGGTAAAATTTGGCACTCTTCTTTAGGTCTTTCTTGCATCCGATGCCTTGGGCGTAACAAAAGCCAGCTTCAGCGAGTGCATCGACATCACCCCAAGCTATCAAGGATGAAAGTCAGTCTTCGGAAAAAGTGTAAACATAGTTTAGCGGGAGAGAAACATACATCCGGCGATCTCGAAGCATCGCAAGGCTAGTACTCGGTCTTGCTCGATACCCCAACCATTCATGTGGCTTACGCCAAGTTCGTAGATACTCAGAGCAAATTGCGCCTTTCTGGTCCGGCGTCCGACGACATCGACATGCTTCCCTTCCTTCTCCTGATCTTCGTCATCGGCGATTTCCAGACTGGCATATTCGGCCGCCTTGCGTAGCCACTCGACGCCTTCTCGCTCATTGACCTTCATGCCCCAGCCGTGACGGCAGGCAAGTGCGTAAAGAAGCATTGCTGTGGGGAGGTGTTGCCTAGCAGCCAGTCGAAGGTGGTAGGTCGACTCGCTTAGGGAGCCGTTTTCGTGGCACTCGATACCCTTCGCAAGATGCTCTTCCGCCGTCATTTCAGATGCAGACGGCACGGCCCCATGGTTCGAACGGCCGGCCTTGATCGTGCTGGCGGAATCGCTGGTGGAAATGGACAGGGTCGTTGCTCCCCGCATCTTGTCGTGGACGGGAGACGTGAGTGCTCTACCCCGCGGATCATCTTCAGAAGATCGTCCTTCATCCGTGGACGGGCGGCTAGGATTAGGCGAAGGCTGCGGTGCGGGGCCAATGCTAGCGTGATGATCTAGAGACGGGCCTCTGACGCTATAACCGCCGGAGATATCCTTGCTAGACGGACTTGTCGACCGGATCGGGGGCGAAGGGGGTGCACCAGGGATAGAATGCGGCATGCTACTTGATGGGACCATAGGCTGATCCCAGACGAAGGCACTTTTGTTTTGATTATCAGAGAGGTTGGATCGGTGGAGGGCCTTGCCGCGAGGAAGCATGAACTTCGAATAGATGTATGAAGGGGCTGCGGCCTTGCCGTCATCGTGGCCCTCGAAAGTTTCGCTGCTAATGCTGTGGGGGGTGCTCACACCCTCTTCGGCTCCCGTGGGGGTTGAGTAAGTATCGAGGGAAGTTTTTCTGATGGTGAAATCTAGGCCAGGGGTGCCGGCTCTACTTAGAGGTCTCGAAAAATTGAAGGACGGCCGGGGGAGAGGTGCTGATCGCTCTGACGCTATCGAAGGAGATCGCTGGGCGTGTGGTAAGGCTGGCGAGGCCGCTTGAGAGTTGGAAATACCGCTCCCACTAGACAACTTCCTGGGGGGCAACGAATGGAATGAGCTCGACATTACGCCCTCCTCGTCTGTAGGTTCGAGCGGCGACGACGCTACACTCGACGGACGGTTGTGGAACGCAGGCCTCGGCGGAGCGAGCCCTAGTGGTTCAAAGGCTCCGACGTGCCGCGTGTGGCGTTCCGGGGAAGGTACGGCAGGAAGAGGGCCGTTTTCTGGGGCAGAACTAGGACCATGTTTGCCGGGGGACGTATGAAAGTGTTCCCGTACAGGAGAGGATTCGTCGATGGGAGATGGCGATTCCATTCGTTGAGCGCCGAATGCTGATGTTGTCTGATCTATTTCATTCATGTCCTGCTCACGGCTCATCTCACGGGCCAACGGGGGAACGGGGATGTCATCGCAAGGAGTAGGCGGGATGCGGCTCATGCGCGGGTGCATAGAGACGGGCCTTTTTTCGCCGAAGGCGTCCTCGATCTCGGTTCGCAGGCCCAGTCCGTCGTTGAATTGTTCAGATTGATTGCTCTGGTCAGACGATGCAGAGTCCTGAGACATTGAACGGAAATATTCAGAGCGGCCTTGCACAACCAAAGGACTATCTGTCGTAAGGGGAGGCAATCTGCTCATGCGGCGACCGGCTTTTCTCCCGGAGTCTTCGAGCTGTTTTGCCAAAAGTCGGCTTTGCAGGGCAAAGGCATCAAGAGGTGATAATTCGGGGGGTACATCTCCGGCAACGTGAAGCCTCGGTGATCGAAGAGGCGGCCGAGAGGAGGTCCGCGAAGTTGCCCGAAGGTCGAGAGGACCTGGCGGCGGGACCATTGTGTCGGGTATTCGAAACCTAGGAGTTAACCAAGACCAGGTGCTTCCTATGAGTGTGCACAGCTATGTCGAGCGTCTGGACAATGCCAGCGTCCCTTCGACCTCGAGCCTTCCTCTCGGAACTGGGTGATTGAAGGCTCTCAAGTGCGCAGGGGCATGCACGATGCAAGATTGGCGAAATGGTAGTAGTAGTGGTGGTAGAGGGCGAGGCCGGGCTCCTAGGCCAAGGTTGGTCGGTTTTGAGTGACAACTTGGAGCCCAATGCTGAAGGTTCGTTCCAGATGCGCTGTTAGTAGTGGACAACGCACAACCCTGACCGGCACTGAAGGGATAGATATTGGCGAAACGGTTGGCGTGATTAGATGGCGAGATGCAGTTAGTCTACTTGGACGTTCGGTCGATCGGTGGGCGCATAAATCGATCGGTTCCTGTCAAACCCATAGGAAGCGAAAGTAATGGATGGGTGGGAGAATGCGCTGAGAGAAAGAGCTGCCGGATCGACCTGGGAGTTAAGGAGGCGAACGGCGTATGCTAGCCTAACGAGCGGATCGATATTGATGCTTCGGAATGCGAGCCCTGCGGATTTTAAATTCTACAAATCTCTAGAACCCCAGAAAGGTCAGATTTGTGACGAGAGTCCAACGAGTCACTGGCTGTCACCGATTGTAGGAACGATGTTGACGATTCGATTCGGGCAACAGAGGTGAGAAAAATCCAAAGGGATCAATGTCAATTAGAGTGGAATGTGAGATAGACACCCCTGAGTTAGTTGTGTGCCGCGCAATAACTCGAGAATCCAAGCAGGAGCCAGGATTCGACGTGACGATCGGATGTCGAGGAGAGGAAGAAAAAACGAGAGTATGGAAAACCAGCGACAGACGACGATGGAGCGGATGCGACAGTGGTGCGATGGGCGGCGGATGGAAAGATTAGATGAAGTTTGGGTCTGGTGTTAGTTGTTAGTGCACCGGGAACATCCTCCAGTCAGTCCAGTCAGTCCAGTCTAGGGAGGAAGGTACGTTTTGGGAGTTCCTCCGCATGCGTCGTAGCACTTAAGCACAGTGTTACTAGTTTGAGGACGGGGCCAATTACAGCCACCGAACGGAAGCCAGTGGATGCCCAGGAAGCTAAAAATGCCTTATTATTGGCAACAAGCCCACTTGAGTTCCCACCTTGACCTGTTTGCACAGATTTAGTGAAAGGGGGCATGGTACAAGTCAGGGGTGTCGGGAGGTACGAAGTGTGGATCAATGAGAGAATCTGGTACTTATGTAGACCCGGATTTACACACAAAAATATGCTTATTGTTGAGGAGCAGCACCCATGCGACTGTACTTCCAAGGTACCGAGTACCTAGATCATTGATTTCCCTTGATGTGTCAATGTAGTGGGAGGGCGACGGAGACCTGTCTCTTTTTTACTCCTGAGTCCACAGTGTCAGGCAACTGGTACCAAGGAGGTGTTTTCACAAATGCGCTCCCGTATTAGCGTATGTACCACCGTTTATGGTATGTACCCCGTCTTTCCACCCCAGAATCGCAGGGAACAGACCATCGAATCGAAGCCACCTTCCGCGACCAATTTCTGGAAGCAAAAGATCGATCCAATCCCCTCCTCTCCGTTGCGGACCTCTTATTGCATCTGACTGAGTCCGCTGAAGAGAGAGGGCACGCTGAATGTTTCCCTAACACGAAGAAACAAGTATTAGTAGAAAACTATCCTTGACTATGTATAATCTCAAGGTGAGCCAGTGAAATGAATGCAACTGCTTGCGTCCACGAATGTGGCTTGTGCAGAGGCAGATCAAGATGTCATGAAGAAGCGCATCCGACCAACAAGTAGTGTTAAACTCATCAATCATAATAACGAGCCTAAACAGCCTCCAAGTCGGCTTCATACGAAACAAACTAAGTTCAGGCGCAAGGTGCAAGTCTCGAAGGATTCAGCCAGCTACGTCTCAACGACCGTTGAAGCCACCAAAAGCTAATCCCCACAGCAGGAAACGGCATCTGCTCAACAGACGAACAGACGAACAGACGAACAGACCCAAACCGCGGGCCTTTCCCTGAATCTTCAGGAAAAGGAGTCCGAGGCATGGACCAAGTAGTGTCGCGTAGTGTATACTTCGTAGTGGAGCAATGGGCAAAGAAGCTAATATTTCACACGCTAATTCTCATAGTGCATGAAATCCCCAGAAAGGTGAAATTACTGAGATATCATTGAGCCTTGGGAGTCCAGCATCCTTGCAGAATTATAGCGTACACGGGAAAGTACTTGTACTTCATCCTAATAATATTCTTCCAACGGTCGGACCGGTTATTCGGCCAGGTCCAGAGGTAAGTGCAGCGCAGCAGCATGCATCTGAGGACGGCCCCGTCAAAGGCCCACTAACGGAGATGTTCCTGCCAAGACCTTCCACGAAACATTGCACCTAGTATTACACACCCATAGCCCAAGGTTGTTGTTGGGAGACATGCCCGGCTGCGCATCCATACGAAGTACGAAGTAAGCCGGAATGAGTGTCAAAGACAAGTCTCGAAGCCTCCTGGTAGTAGAAATTGTAACATGCTCGAACATCCCTGCATCGATATCATCTTTTGTAGGCAACCAGAGGCCGAAAACAGGGGTAAAGGCGGCAAGGCACGACGTTGGACATCTGATGGGTGGGATCGGAGGACGAAATTTGTCTCGGTCATGGTTGTGGTATTATTGTGCTTCAAAATATTACGAAGTGCTACGAGGCATCCATTGAGATGTAAGAAGCACGAAGTATGTAATATTACCTCGAATTACTTGGGACAGATCATTGATGACCTACCCGATCCCCTGACCAACTCCGTCCAGATTTGATGCTTCCTTTTTCGCCGCTAGCTTCCCGTTGCTGCATGGCGCAGGTACCAGTTCAAGGTTGTTCACCTGACATGGGAACAAAATGGGTTATCTAAGCACAGTTAGCCTCGACTCGAAATTCGTACTGTATCGGTAGATTCTTACCCCTGGAGAGACAATCAACATTCAACGACAGAGTAATAATGAAGATTACCACTCCCCGACTTCGTACAGAGAGGTACATGGACTGTTATTTGGTCAAGTCCAATAATACGATAATACGGCCTGCACTACACTGCACTAACATGGCAACGTGATCAACTGATCTTTTTTCGCCTTTCGGATTGCTTGAGAACATAAATGGCAAGCCGAGGATATCAACATTTCCCGAAAGGCACAAGAAGGTTTCGCCGCATTTTGCTTCGAACCCCAGGGGAAACTCAGGGCAAGGTTCCAAAACAGTCTGAGACTCCTTTGTGGAGAGCTCCTCACCCCACCATCCAAGACGTTCTCGCACGTCAGAGGCGGTTTCCTCAGTTTACCACTGAGGTGGAGAGCTTCCCTTGGTTTGGTCCCTCAAGAAGGGGTTACGAGATGTTTCAGATCGCCCAGATGCATCAACACCTCCCTTGCAGAGCGAGGACCGTGTTCTTGGTGAGCGTTCGTACATGATGTATTGATAAATTCCACGCTTGACGCTAGGCACAACATCTTCCAACTACCGATTGGACCGGGAGGTGACGTGCTCAAAGAACAACCTAAATCCATAAAATGATGAAGACAAAATGGTTATTCTTCAAGTAAAGAGAGAAATGAGTCGATGTTGGCCGAAGCTTCTGGGGCCAGTGCTGTCAGGAATGCACCTCATTTGCCTCTGGCCATCACCAATAATGTCTCACCTCTGGCATTAATATCACGGACCGCTCCGAAGAAGAAAATGAGAAAAGTGTTCGGCTAATATATTAATATCATTCAAACAGCTATAATGCGCGAGCAAACATGCAAAGGCTGAGAACTTAGCTGCAGAGAACTTGTGAAGGACAACTTGGGCAAAGGGGAAGGAGAGCTTCTCCCTTCCCTCCATAACTTTGTACAACTTTTGATATTCAAGATTGGGCCGGGAACTGTGCCGAAAAATAATCACGCCAACAATATCTCGTTCGAGAGCCTGCATTCCTATGAATTCTAACTTATGTATGAATACCGTGAGCAGTTGTTGAAAGCAACTCGTACTTGTCCGGTTCTCTCCTAAGTTGTCCTTGACACGCCGCAAAGCTCCACCATCAGGATCAGCACCCATGTGACAACGAGCACATCACAATTTTAGGACAATCTGCAGGAACTGTCTACGACATGGTGTTGGTCGATTTTGGTTCCCTGCTTTTCACCTATGAAAAAAAAAAAAAAAAATAATAAAAAATAGAAGACTCCCAAATCCATGAACTCCGAATGCCAATGCCAACAGCAGAACCCATACACACAAGTTGATCCCATCACCAAAGCCGGGGAGCGTAGTCTACAGCCAAATCCATGAAAAAAAGGCCCAGCGATATCCAGCTTTTAATAAGGCCTTCCTTCCTCCCAATCAAAATTTCTCCTGTCATTCGTTCCCTCAGTTCTCCTTCGATCGCAGCTTCTTGAGCCTAGTGGCACCCTCAAATAGGCCTCGGTCAACTGCCGCAGCAACGGTTAGAGTGCCTCCAATGACGGCACACAAGCCAGTAAGGAATCCGGTAAAAGTTTTGCTCTTCTGCTCTCGGTTAATGACCTTCATGGGGGAGATATCCTACAACTTAGTGTTAGTAACCGTAAAAACCTGGCAGGTCAAGGTAAAGATGTCCATGACTTACATAAGAAAAGAAGACGCCTGGAATTCCACCCTTGGCATGGAATTTCTCCTCATGGTCTTCGTCGTTTCCTCCGCTTAGACTGCGTTTGTGAATAGTAACGGAATACTGGTGGGTCTCGACACTTCCATCGCCGGCGGCTCCCAAGGCGCCGAGGCTAGCACTGTCCCCCTGCATGATGTTGCGGACCTTTTTCTCCCACCCAAGTGGCAAGTAAGAAGTTGGCACAATCTTGACAAAGTACATGAAGTTGAAATTTGAGTCGCTGGTGTCCTGGCGAGTACCGTCGAGAGGATTTAGGTGATGGTTAGTCCAGGGCAGCACGTTCGAGCCGAGCTTCCTCGTGACGTCCTCCGGCAGCTGAGGGCCGAATCGAAGGGAGTGAATGATGTGGGTGAAGTCGTGCTTGATATTATTTGGGCCAGGCTCCCAGTAGTTCTTGAGGTCATGAACATGGTGGTGGCCATTGCTGAAGCTTCGACCGGGGGCAAGGTGGAAATTTCCTATGACCTTGTTGACCCGGAGAGCGCCTTCGATGCGGCAGCCTTCCGCCTTCTGCTCCATAAGCTTCTCGGAATAGTGCTCACGCTCACACTGCTCGACCTTTTCCCCACTACCAAAGGCCCAGCCAGCCCGAGCGTACGCCTCCCTGACCTCCTCGCAAGTGTTGCAACAGCCCTTCTTTTGCACATTGGGGGGCGCATCGGCACCGTAGCAATCGCCACAGTAGTCGGGATCGAGATGGATAGCTACCTCATTCTCGTTACGACTGCGGTTAAGGTCGTAAGCCCACGTTCAACACAGGTGGCATGAAGAGTAAATTCAAGGGACCATGGACTTACAGCGCCTTGACATCGATCACGCCGCCACCTTCAGAACTAGATCGCAAACGGACTTTATTGATGCCTTGCATGATGCCATGCTGCTGTTCGCCAGAGACGTCCATCACATCGAGGGTGAGAAGCTCGCACGGGACCTTAGGGAAGGTTACGTTCAGGTGGATTTCCATGCGCTCGCCTAATTGGTACGGCAAGTTAGCTTCTAATAATCTTCCAAGTAAGAAGTATCAGCGATAGTTATTTACCTCTGCCCTTGTCGACAATCAGCTCCGGTTGGATAACTATCGTGCGGTAGTCCCTCCATTCTCCCCAGGCCAGGTATAAGACGATGATGAGTGATACTATAGTGACAATACCACCAGAGGTTGTCCTAATCCTAGCCTCATCCACCGTTTTCGTAAAGGCATCAAGCCTTGTGAATCGCGATTTCGGCGCCATTGTCAAGAGACGAAAGAGGGTGGGGAGGTTAAACCACCCTCAAGGGTCGCAAGAAGTCGGACGGGAAAGATGCTGTCGGCGAGCTTCAGCGCAATTCGAAAAACGGGATAGAGAACGACTGAAATGCAATGAACTATTCAAAGCCAACACTAGGAGATTGGCATTGAAGGATGTCCCCAATTGCAGGCGGTGTTTCGCAGGAATGGAGATGAGAGCTGGCAGTTGTGGTCGGGTCTGCAATGAAATTTGTGGCCAGAATTCACTCTGGACACTTTGGCAGATAAGGCTGGACCCGGGCCTTGCGTCAGCTCGGCGGATGGCCCCTGTAAACTGCAACATGGTCTCAATGTACGAAGTATTAAGTCTGGGTTCCTGAGCAGTCGCATAAACTAAACTACTTTGGTACTTCATGGTGCGGTTTACTCCATATGCAATGATTGGTCCCTCGGAAAATCCTCGTTTGAGCCCAGCTCCAGATCATCCAAGCTCCAAGGCTGGCGGGAACAAATGAACAATGAAGCTGACTCCACTCTCATTGGTTCTCAGCATCAGTTTTGAACTTCTCTCCATACCAATCCCAAGGCTGACCAGTTCACATTCAAACTTCATCTCAAAACCAGCTTGAAGATCCTCAGTGTGAATTCTCCCAATAACAACAACAGCATCACTACAGTACTTTATTACCATATTTGACGCCATTGGTGTTCATAGATTGGCCACTATACATTCTTTTACTTGCTCTCACTTCCTTTTTTTTGTGCTGTGCTGTGTATCTTTTTTCCCTGAGCACGGAGAGAGACCTCACTAACCATGTCCACCAAACCGCCCTCCCGTGTTGTCTTTGTAGGCAACATCCCATATGGTAGAACCATCTTTCCTGACAACCTATGTGGCCTGGAAATCATGCTAATTTTACCCAGACCTCTCTGAGGAACAGATCATCGAGATCTTCAGCAGCGCAGGAAAGGTGCTTAACTTTCGCCTTGTCTACGACCGGGAAACGGGACGACCTAAGGGCTTTGGATTCGCCGAGTACCCCGACGCAGGTATGGGGTATCGCAATATATTTTCTACCCATTTTATTTAGTATCTAACCGTCAACACCTTGTCTCAGACTCCGCATCCTCCGCTGTTCGTAACCTCCACAACTTCGAGATCAAGGGTCGGCGACTGAGGGTAGACTTCTCTAACGAAGGAGGAGCCGACGACGAAGACGGCGAGAACGTATGTGCATGTGCACCAGATCCCGATGTCTTCAAGAGATGGGCTTGTCTGATTCGCTTACCTTTAACCAGCCATCCGGAGTTCCTGCCAGCAGCGCTTACCAGTCGAACGGCATGGGAGGCCTCGCACCTCAATCCCAGGGTGCCTCTCTCCCACCACTACCCGCAGGAAAAGACCTACCGCCCGGTGTCACGTGTACCGATGCGATTTCGAGAACACTCAACACACTTCCTCCCGCGCAACTTCTCGACATTCTCACCCAGATGAAAGTCTTAGCGACGACCGAGCCCAATCGAGCGACAGAGCTCCTTCAGCAAGCTCCTCAGTTGTCCTACGCCGTATTCCAAGCTCTCCTCCTCATGAACCTAGTCTCCCCAGAGGCCATCTCCTCCGTCATCGATGCGGGAGCGGCGCCTCCTGTGCCCCCGCAGCAGGCACCTCCCCTTGGCTATCCTCATCCTCAACAGCAAGTCGCCGGCTACCCAGGTGTGACCGGTCCCATCGCAACGAATACTCCCCCGACTGCGGCTGCTCCGTATGCCCCACCACCGGCCGTCGCGCAGCCCACCTATGGTGCGCCGGCACCTGCCGCTCCTACTCCCGGCCAAGACCCAGACGCTCTGATGCGTGCGGTCATGGACCTCCCACAAGCTACTATTGACGCCTTGCCCGAGGCCGAACGAGCGCAAATTCTTGCCCTGCGAGCCGGTTTCATGTCGCAGCGCCGATAGAAGAGAGGTAGTCTTAGTATCCCGGCAGCGAGGAAGTGAGATCTTCACGTGGGCTTAGATCAGTGAAGGGAAGGCCAATGGTTAAGGCTCAGTTTTGGTGTGTGGATGGAAAATATTACCAAGATACCCAGGTTAGAACGAATTCCGGAATGGCACGTATAACGGTTCCCTATCACTCTTGCCTAGCCTTGATGCCAGTGCATGACCCACGCAGCAGTCGCTTCTCAGGCATCCGGTCAAGAGAATGCCTGCAAGTCCCACATCGCTCTCCCCAACCCTAAGGAACATTCATGCTGCGAGGCCGGGGATTCGCCAGAAAGCCGCCCATCGCCAAGTCGCTCCTTCCTTCTCACATCCCACCACCGAACCCACCCTCCGCTCCTTCCCCAACTTCACGACGCCCCCAGAACACCTGCTTATGTGTTATATATCATAATCATGCCCCAGTTTATCACCAGCAGCCGATGGCCCAGTGGTCAGAGGACGCAGCGAGGAAGCGAAGGGAGCAGGAAACTGAGTTCGAGCCCTGACCGGGGCGAAAACTTGGGGGCCGATCCACGAGCGACCGCTGGTGCCCAGGGGTCGAGTAAACAAATTCCTGTGTTAAGAAGATCCCCATCCCTTAGGGTGATTCCAGGGTGGTTCTGCAGGCGCGCAAGTCCCGAGAGGGGTAGCAAGGGCGATGTGGTATTTTTTGGAATCTTTTTTTTTTAGAATCTTTCGTTGAAGGGGCATGAAGCTGAAATTTGAAGTCACGATCAAATCCTCCACTGCCCTCGCAGTCCGAATTCTTCAATATATCTATGAAATTAATTGTTATTTGGTCCCGTAGCACCTCCTCACCTGCCTGTCTACAGGCTTCCTTTTTCCTACAAGGAACAACACTGCGTATTTCGTATAGATCATTATAGGTATACGAGACGTAACGACAGGGCTTTCCACAACATATCAAGACGGCCTCTCTGGCATGCTATATGCAAGCGTCGTATTTGGCAAGGAGAGTCGGGTTTGGCAAAATGGACTTGGAGGTGAAAACATCTCCGTAAAGGACAAGGAGGATCTTTCTGCTGAATTTAGAAGCGAAAAAGCGGAAAGCTTCAATGTCGATAGGGACGCTGGGTGAGACTCATCTTTCTCGATGGTGGATTGTTATCAGATCGACGAGAGGTTCGTAACGGTTGCTTATCACCGTGTCGATGAAGTCAGCGGATTTTCTAGGAGAATGAGAGAGAAAAGAAGGAGAAGCTCATTGTAAAAGAAGGCCGACGATATACGCAAGTTTGGAAGCTAATCAATGTAATTTACTGTAATCTACCTAGGTCTCTGTGAATTCTAATCTCGACACTCACACACCTACCCGTCCGGTTCCCTCAGTTCCTCTCCCGCTCACATCCATGCATCATCCCCTTGAGTTCGACAAGAATCTCACTCGTGAGTTCTCTCTTCTCCACCAACGCAACGCCAAGACTGGGGTTACAGTCCACATCTGCGGGCACCCACAGTTCCGATCCACGTCATTCGTGGAGGGGATCACTAACGACGCAGCCCTCGAGAACTCTGTGGGGTCGTTGGTGCCATACCGTATAATCGCCGACGGGCAAGGGTTTGCTTGGAGACGTCGCAAAGTCTAGAACAAGAAAATAGTGCGTTCCACGGGCACCCCGGGGGTGGGTGGTGCCACAGTTAAGAAGAAATGCTCTATGCATGCATCTCGCTGTCACGCGCTGGGGCGCTCCAACTGAATGCCTATGAGGGAATCATAGGAGTCTATGTGAGATCGTGGTCTGGCGAAATGCAGTCTGTTTAACTCCTGCCAGTGCACCCATCCATTTTCGCAGCCTTCAATGGAGCACTAGGCCGTGGAGTGAACTTGACGAACTGCTGTAGGGTCATCGGCGCCGATGCACGGATGAAGTAGTTCTCTGACCATGCAATACTAGATATCTTGAGACGTCTTACTGACGGTGGTTACATACAAGGAAACAGCTTATAGCTCCCAACTACTCAGCTGTAGCTCCAAAAGAAGCGTCCTCTGGCAGCTCCATCAATACTATTATAGCCATTGATGGTAAGTCCTGCCGAGGCCGCGCTACTAATCGAAAAGAGATCAAGCCTACCAATCCCACATTCGTCATTCGGCGCTGTGGAGGCAGCTCAAAATCGAGAGAGAGTTCCCAAGTGGAGGACAAATCCCGTTCCTGGAACTGCATCATGGGAGCATCTTGGGCACCGACAAGGCCCGATTCTTAGGGCCGGACAAACATCATCAAGAGGCCACCATCGTGGAACCTACACTCCGCCGATTCACCACCCATAACTTCGGCATGCTTCTCAAAGTGTCCCGAACACTGAGGCATAACGAAGTCAATATCACTATTTTGAGTCTAGCGTAAGACCGGCATAATCTTGTCGCCTCTTAGACGAGACTAGTTCAACTTGACGTCATGCAAATGACTGTTGTTAAAGAGTGAGTGTCAGCGCCATCTAGGGATGAGATATTCCGATTCTCAAGATCCCTCTGGAGGGGAAAAAAAAAAAAAAAAAAGAACAATCCTATCGGAGGCATAGGACGACGAACGCCGCCTTCATTCAATATCGCAGTGGTTACCCCTGCACCGTTTGGCGCCACGCAGCTGTACATCCGCATCTCCTGCAGTTCCTGGGTCGCTTCCGACTGGTTCTTAAAAGTTCCCGAATATCGGAGCGTTTCCCGGGCTATATATGAACTGTCCAAGGTCGCTTGGCCTTACTATTCTGGGAGTTATCCCACGGCCTGGTCTGGATCTGGAGCCCCGGTTAGACTGCCATCGTGAATGTTGCTTCGTCTAGGTGCAGTCTAGAGCCTTTGGACCGGCCTCCCTCCGTGTGACGAGGGTGAACACGAGACCTGAAATGGCGAACCGGCCAAAGAAATATCTTTCGAATATAGTTTACACGTCTACGGTCAGGTGTCCAGTCTGTCTCAAAACGTTGATATTTACCTGAGTCTCGCTCCTCTTAAGAACACAAGACGATCGCGTATGATGAGGAGACTAAAAATCTATTGATTGCCCTACGACCTGTGCTAGCCGTTCGAGACCATTTACTAGTCAAGATGTTGGGCTATACTGCGAGTTGCGACGACGCAGTATCGGCATCAAACAACCATGCTCCTCAGAAAACTCCGTTGCCTGACGCACTCGT
Organism: Scedosporium dehoogii; assembly: GCA_002812735.1. Taxonomy (NCBI): domain Eukaryota; kingdom Fungi; phylum Ascomycota; class Sordariomycetes; order Microascales; family Microascaceae; genus Scedosporium; species Scedosporium dehoogii. The sequence continues at coordinate 56,175 of PGIR01000049.1, read as the reverse complement.
TTCCCCTTTCATCCCCCATCAGCAACCCATTACAATCACACTAGACGGCCCGGCCATCGCAGGTTTGGCGCTCAGCTCCATTCTCGTGGTTCATTTTGTGCAGCCTTTATATTCAGAGGTTCTAATTGCAGTCACTGCCCTGTTCCTCCTCGTTTACCATGATTACCGCAACTACCTCAACCTCGGACCTGGCGGCACGCCATCCACATTCAGGGGGTATCTCAAAGTGAGCTGGTTCCGTCTCTGGGCGCTTCGGGACTTGCTTACTCCACCGCCCACCACTTCGGTCATCACTCCTTCGAGCGGCATCTTAAAGAACCATCCACTTCCGTATCGGGCTGGCCCCAGACCGATAGTTGCTGGAGTCATTCCCCAGCGGCAGCTTGATCAGCGGGGCCCCGACGAAACCTACTTGAGCTTGCGGCGGACCATCGAGACTGTCGCTGTGACACATCCCACGAAACTTGCAGCTGATACATCGTGTTTTGAAAAGCACAGCGTCGGTCTGTTTGCAAGGCATCCCATTAATGAAACATGCCAAGGAGAGATTCTTCACATCCATCCCTCGGATCGGTCGCTCCATATGAACTTGCATCCGGATGATATCAAAGTTGTACTTGAAAAGGGGTGGGGCCAGAGACACCCTCTCGCCAAAAAGGCGTGGTTTGGCCGTCTGCCGGTTCCAGAGACATTCACCCTCGTCTATGCTCCTCGTGGTATGACCCAACTCTCCTTGCTAGCTTGGTCTTCACGAACAGGGCTATAAAATACTAACGTATAGATGCAGATGAGGGCGAACTGCAGATTGCCTGCCGCATTATCGAGGCCGCTGTGTGGTTTGTAATGACAGAAGACCTTCGAGTCGATGTTGCGTGAGAGGGACAATGGCGTCTAGAGGATATAACTGCCCCAAAAAGTAGAGGATAATATCTTAGAGAGAATCCCATATACGGCGCAAAATAAATAGAAGAAGCAAATGTGCTTTTATACGCGGAAAGATAGCAGGCTTCTGCCAGTCAATAAAAGCGAGAATGCCCTCCTTATTCGTCGTGGTCTTGATTCTTCGACGACTGTTTGAATCGCTCCTTTCCGAAAGAGAGCCGAGCCTCCACGACTCGACCGTCAAAGTTTCGGCCGCTCATTAGATCGACGCAAGCTTCAGCTGCTTCTGGGCTCCTGAATTTCACTGAGACGTAACCTTCAGGCTCCAAGTCGTAGAGAACGACATTGGTAACGTCACCAAGCTTCTCGCATTCCTCGCGGATGTCCTCCTTGATTTCGAGTAGAGCTGCGGGGTCTTCGTCGAGCTCCTGGAGGGTAAACATATGTTTAAGGACGACCACCTTTGACGTGCGGTCGGCACCCTCTTCGCCAGGGTATGGTAAGTCATCATCCCAGTCAGCCAACTTGGCGTCTAGTTTTTGTGTCTTCCGGATGATCTTTTGTCGGTCTCTTTCGCTCTTCTGGGGCTTTTGGCCTTCTTGTCCTCCAGGTTTGTTTGAGTCCTGGTCATAGTTGGTTTTCTTATAGCTCGAGTCGGCTGGCTGAACTCGAATTTTGCCCTCGGTCAATCCCGAGCTCGTATACCTGAAATCAGTGTCATCGAGAAGCATAATGGCCATCTCGACTGATTGAGGCTTAAAGAAAACTACGAGCGCATCGCCCTTGAAATTTCCTTGCTCGTCGGTATACATCTTGATCCTGGGCTTGCCACTGTCGATTTCTTCGGCAATCACACCGCCCTTTTTGGAGAAGAGGTCGTACACCTCATCGACGGTCGCGTCGAACGGAAGACCGGTAACATAGACGGCAGTATTTTGCCTAGGCGCTGGCGGGGCCTTGGCTTTCTTGTTCGGGCGTGGCTTTTTGCCCTGGCTTGTGTCCTGTTACCCAGAAGCGCATTGCTCCGTTAGTTTTCCCATTCTGTTTGGTCTCGCCTCGCCACGAAGAATCTGTGTCTGTCTCCATTCCTCCTACATAGCACAATGTGATTTACGCTCGGCGGGCGATAATAGAGTCGTTCGGGTCGGCACAGCTGCTCTGGGCTGGCGGGCGCAGCTTACCTCGTCATCGTACGATGGGCCTGACTTCCTCTTCTTGGATTCAGTGTCGAAATCGTAGACAGCGCCATCACCCGTCGTGGGCAGAATATCGCCATCCTCCTCGTCGTAGTCTATAGGTTCCCATGTCCCGTTCACTTGATTGAATTCGTACTCGGAACCGTCATCGTGGACGGCAATGTATGTTTTGCTTTGAAGGGAGAAGGAGATGCGCTCGTCTGCCCCGAATTCCTCCACATTGGTGGGGAAGGAGGCGACTGCACCAGAGGCCATTGTTATGGTCTTCACTTTTCCGAGGAGGATTCCGGATGTAGAATGTTTAGGTAGTCGTAGTCGTGTGTTCGGGGTCAGGGGGGTTTGCGAATTGAAGAATATTCTTTGCTGAGGTCGAGTTGCAAGGCAATCGAGAGCACTGAGAGAGCTTGCAATGATTTGAGGTTGACCTCTCATGTGGGGCGGTCAGCTTTGGAAGGAGCATTGAAACTGTGGAAGCTCATGTGAGAACAGTGCGCGGTGTCAAACGCACTGTATTAGATGGGTTCTAAACTAACAAAAATGCTTCTCATAATAATATCAATCAATTCAAAGAGTATCAGCTTGTAACAGCAGAATGTGTTGACTTGCAATTTGTATCATTATTTCATAGTCCTGGGTGTTTTTTTACTAGTAGCTGGTTTTTCCCCCTTCCATGTATTGACAGGTTACCAGGAGCGAATGAAGGACACTTTGTTTTTGTCTCTTCATCTACTTTTCTTCCACCGTCTTCTTCACCCCTTCAACAAAAGCCTGGATAGCTTCATCTCCTCCCATGGGCATACCCCCTCCTCGAATATAGCCACCGTTTGCTACATTGATGCCAAGGGCATCTGCAATACCGGGAAGACCACCATCCTTGAGTGCCAAGGACAAACTTGCGAGTGACTGGTGAAATTGGGGGCTGCGTAGAACCTTGTTGAGAAGAGCCTTTTTATCTCCTATGGTCAGCGACGCACGGGCTGCCGCCAAGTCATCCGGAGAGGGTTCGGCGACGGAAGCAGCTGTACCAGAGCCAGCTGCGAGCATGATGACGGCAGGGGGCAAGAAGCTCAATAGACTGTCGGCATAGTCCTCCGCAGCCGATTCGATCACTGGCAGAGTTGCTTCCTTGGGGAGGAGATGGGTCAAGTAAGGATATGCGTCTTTCTCTTCTTGTTGGCCAAGCCCGGGCGCTCCCGACAGAGAGTTCAAAAGGTTCCTTACGGCAGCAGATGCATCTTCGGTAGAGTATGAGGCGGCTCTGAGATATCAGTCATGTTAGCGCTGTCGGAATAGCACGCGCATTCAAGAGTCAGACAGGAACTAGCGTGACAAGCACGAGCAACTGTCCACCATACTTGACAAATAATTTGAAAGTCTAGAAGTACATGGCGGGGCCACCTGCCCCGTTTCTCTATGCTTTTTAATAAAACAATTGGAACGCCGGGGCAGAGATGTAGCCCCGCCCGTATCTAGGTATGGTAGGTTAAAGCATCATGGTACTGCTTCGAGGAATCACCTACGCTCTCGCGCCATCAGCACCACCCTCCCGAGCGCTTTGGCCTTCTTCTCGGACGTCCCCCCCTGTGGCATCAGGTCCAGCACCGCCGCCTCCTCCCCGGCTGTGGTCGTGGCGACCTCGGGTTCCTTCGACATCTTCCATCGTTTCATCGTCATCATCGTCGCGGTCATCGGTATTAATGACGGAGGCTAGCTCCTGGGAAATATCGACATCCTCGCCTTGTAGAAGAGCATCAACGATCTCGCCAATCTTACGATCGCGGGGGCTTAGCCAGCTAGGGTCGCCGTTCCGGGCCTGGGGCTTGGACTGGAGCCAGAAGAGATACCGCTGGGAGGAGGACGAGAATTTGAGGACGAAAATACGGCCGTTGGTCTTTGCGCTAGGGTTATCATTCGTGTAGGGGACGAAATGGCCGTCAGTTGGGACCATTACGAGGTCTAGTTCGGGGTCGTCGAGGTGTGCGCTACGCTCCCTCCAACAGAAGTGGACGAGCTCTGGTGGTGTGTTAGAAGCATTCCGAGCCATGGGTTGGGATAGGGATTGCCGCTTGGAAGAATTTACCATCCTCGAGATAGAGATAAATGTAGCCTGGGGTCTGGCGTGGCTTCACTTTGTACGGCTGCGCCGTTGATTGCTAAGTAGAGAGCTGTGTCAGTAACGATGCGAGATACCGTGAGGTGGCTCGAATCGCGAGATCCTTACGTCAACGTCACAGATGCCAGCCTTAAACGTGATGATCGGAGCTATAGACATGGCTTAGTCGAGGTTATAGAAAGATCGTACTTGGTTGAACGGGATTCGGATAGAAAGAATAGTGATGGGTTTGGGAGAGTTGGTCGAAGTCTGAGTTTGGGGAAGGCTGAAGCTAGGGATCGATGGTTTGCAGGAACAGAGAGCAGGAGCTCAAACAATGAAGGTTCAGGTGCTTTGCTTCCGAGTTACCAAGTACGAAAGTACTTTCGTGCAGCAATGCGATGCCCAACATTTGAAGGCAGGCAGCTGGAAGGCTGTCGCGTCAGCTTGACCCAATCACCTGCAAGGAACAGACGATTGTCAGCTGTTTCTGACCTATATACACTAGTGGACGGCCCGCCAATAGGTTTCATTGGACGTCGTTCCGCATATGAGCTGCAAGCGAGAGCAAGTGGGGCAACCTTCTGGGCCAAGTCCCTTCCTTGCAGGGAGGCGGGACCCTGCTGTCCTTGTTACCTACCATACCCTACCATACTTCGTACACTAGTCGGCTCATCATAAGTCTCAATTCTCCTGACCCTCCCCACTCTAGTTTTATTAAGAAAAAAATTCGTTGCCATGACCACAACCCCGCCACCTTTTTGGGCGCCTTCAAAAACCCAAACACCTCCCCTCCTCAATCCAATTCCTGCCGTCTTCATCCCCCATTTTCCCAACCATCCCAATCTTCTCATCCCAAGAGTCTCAACTTACCCTTACGAGATCCTCTACAATCCTTCAAAATGGGCTTCACCGACCTTCTTTCTGATGCTGGTCTCTCCAGTGCGTCTAGACTCCTGTCCTAGTTTCACAGTCGAGGCACCCAAGCTTGTCTAACTTGCCTCAGTCCTCAACAGCTGGGTGACGACTCGCTCCTACATCGATGGGTAAGTTTCGAGTCGGATTTTCGTAATCTTTTTCAATATTCCCCATCTTTTAGCTTCACTGGAGCTGCCTGCCGTTCCATCACTTGTTTCCTTTCGTCTTTGGGTTTTATGATGAGATCAATTGGTCCGTGTTTCTGAGGCAGCCTCAAGACCTGCTACTTGAACGAAACAACAAAGCACAAAGTGCAACTCTGATCCCAATACTTGCGCAATTTTTCCGGGCACATCTTTCCCTAATGCAGGAGAGCCTTTTGCTTATTGTCATTTCTTGAATTGAGTTGTTTACTCGCCACGACAAACTTGAATCCTCCCTGCTAATGGTGGGATTTAGAGATGCTCCCTCCCAGGCTGATGTTGCCGTCTACAAGGCCATCCAGAACGCTCCTGATGCCGAGAAGTACGCCCACGCCGCCAGGTGGTACAAGCATATCGCCTCGTACGAGAGCGAGTTCTCGACTCTCCCCGGCGATGCCTCCAAGGCTTACAGCACCTACGGCCCCGAGGCCACTGAGGTTGCCGTGAACCCCAAGGCCGCCGAGGCTGAGGAGGAGGAGGATGTCGACCTCTTCGGCAGCGACGATGAGGAAGAGGATGCCGAGGCCGTCAGGATCCGAGAGGAGCGCCTTGCTGAGTACAGGAAGAAGAAGGAGGCCAAGCCCAAGCTCGCTGCCAAGTCGATCGTCACCCTCGACGTCAAGCCCTGGGGTATGTTGAGATCACTGATAGGATCCATTCATGGGCCTTCCCTTTCTGTTGAATTGAGCTGTTACTAACGTATTTTCAGATGACGAGACCGACATGGCTGCTCTCGAAGCCTCCGTCCGTTCCATCGAGAAGGACGGTCTTGTCTGGGGTGGATCCAAGCTCGTTCCTCTCGGTTTCGGTATCAGGAAGCTCCAGATCAACGTCGTCATTGAGGACGACAAGATCAGCGTTGATGCTCTTCAGGAGGAGATTGCCGAGTTCGAGGACTACGTGCAGTCTACCGATGTTGTAAGTTGAAGAAGAGTCCACGGCTTTTTGCGACAGCTTTCTAACATGACTTCTTTGATAGGCTGCCATGCAGAAGCTCTAAATAGTGCGCGACGTTTTACGACTTGGTTTCATGATTGTAGGGAAAATGAGGTATGGTGTCGGCCGGGAATCTGTTTTTACTCTTTACGTTCTACGAGGGTCCTTACAAAATGAACGTTATGGGATCGAGAGGTATTGATCTCGGTGATACTGCCTATGCATAGAGATGAGATGATGAAAACAATACGGAAGCCAGACGTGCCGTCACGCATTTTGATGATTCTTAATTCTCGTAGGCGTAACTTGCACTTGATCAACGTAGCTGATTTTTGTCTTCATGTTTGACCCAACCTTCAGGCGATGTGTAGACGCAGTACAGTGAACACGCTCTCGCCCTGGTGCGTGGAACTCCTGATTATTCTCAACAATGTTTCGCCGGTCCATGGAAAACACAAAATTTCAACAATGACCCCGCATCCTGACGAGAACGGTTGGAAAAGCCCAACATAAAGTGCTGTCTTGGACATCATGACAATGGCCGTTGCCGTATTTTGTCATAGTGGGGTCAAAGCTGAGATCGATGGCGGGGTAATATTGAACTCGGAAGAAGAACTGGTCTTGGTACTTCGTACAATTGTAGTTTTCATCAAATCAATTGATTGAACGCGCTGACCGCGACCGACGGCGAATCAAACGCCAGCCCAATCCCCAGAGTCGGCTTGCTTCCGCGACAACAATTCCCCAAGTCTTCCCGTGCTTTTCTCGCTCGTCCAAAATTAGTCTACAGCTCATGGTGTGAGCTCGAACAGACATGTACGGAGACCAGGGAAATAAACTCGTACGCCAGCCCAATCTGAGGAGCTTGAGGAATAGGCGTGTCCCCGATCCAGAAACCCAAGAGTCTCGCGAGCTAATGAGAGTCCTTGTTTGTATGCTAGGTCCTTCACGCGAAGCGAACGCAAAACCTCGCGCATCTTCCCCCGTACCAGACCGAACTTGTCCGCACCGTGACGCGCGAAATACGAGACCTCGACGAAGATGTTACGGCTATTATGGAACCGTTTCAGGGGTCGTTTGTCCCCGCAGAGAATCCAGCAACAGCTTGCACGCTGTTAGTGAACTATATGGCTATGAGAAGAAATAAGCGGTGTCTGTTGGCGTACCACCGGACGAGGACAGACAAGCTAGAGGAGCTCGTGTGGAAAGGTTATGACGTCGTGGACCTCTCCGGACAGCAAGTGAGAGACAAACTTGGGACTGCAGGAGCAAGCGGAAGCGGAGGTGCGGGCCCTGCCGGAGGTGAGGGGAGCAAGAGCAGTCTGAGTCCACCAGAGGAGGAATATGTGAGGGAGTACGGCGATTTGTTGGCAGCATACAAGGGCCAGTGGACAGACATTGATCTTACGGGAAGCTTAGAGCCGCCGAGGGACTTGTTCGTGGATGTGAGGGTGTTAAAGGACGCCGGAACAATAGAAACGGAGTATGGGTAAGTGTCACACCTTTGGGACTCGGATTCGCCATATGTACAGAACGGTCGCCTCTGCAATTTCGAATCAAAGCATGGAGCGTGTTGCTAATGTGTTTGACCCCCTTCTAGACCGATTACCCTGACAAAGAACAGCCAGCTAAACGTGCGGCATGGCGATGTCGAGCGATTGATTGCGCAAGGATACTTGCAGAAACTTGGTTGAGCGTGAGCGGAGCAGGATGACACCCACTCCGAAGGATTAAACTTCACAAATCTTGCAGGTCTTCCTCTCCGGCCTTCGATACCCCAACTCACGCCACCGGAGCTACAGCCCCGGGCTTATTCCTGAGCCGCGCTCCAACATAGACGGTGAAGCACGGAGACCAGCTCGTGGGGGGGGGCATGGCATGGGGGGTAGGTGCGGGGATTCGGAGCACGCCTTAGCTTGCAGAAGCCGCGGGGCGATGATGCGAGGTCGCCTGCATTGGAAGTGATCAGATACCGACTTAGAAGGGATGCAGGCATTCATTTACGTGTCAAATGTACAAATCCAGCAGCACACTACCGTGTAGACGGCACATAGATATAGAGGTCGCGGGATGCCGTTGGAATATAAAGTTGCCTGGCCTGGCCAGTAATATCCTTGTGCTACCCGAGCCTTCTCCCGAACCCGCCGGGCCGTTATGATACAGCCCGAGTGGTCAAGTCGGGTCAAGTCGAGTTGAGGCTTGGGTTTGAAGTTGACCGTTGACAAAATAAATCTTCTCTCCCGACGACGAAGGACAAAGCAGTTCAGATCAATCAAGACTGCAAGAGAACGATCGACGGCAGTTTCCATTCTCCAAATAGCTCCTCGTCAAAGCTCTTGCAAGGCAACAGATTCGTAAACCAGCCGTCGATCCATCAATCCATGAGATGTCTCGAGAGAGCTCGATATCAATTGATCATGCAATTGAGTCACAGAAATGGGCAGCTCGAGGCTTAAGCGATGCAACATTGATGAAGCCCGGCATCTGCTCGGACTCGGAACCCACAGAAAGCATCAATTGATATTGATGGATCAATTATCGCTTCTCATCCTGCAAGCATGACCAAACAATCAGCAGGTTGAGGAGTCGGAGCGGGCCTTATCTACGAGTTCCACCGTGCATTGCATCTGATAGTGTCGATTTGACGGAATAGATTCTGCTAATCGTCATAAGCTTCACTTCAATGTTATCTACGCTCAGAAACGGGTCCAGACTAAGGATAAACAAGCCCCATTGTTATAAAGGGAACATGGAAATCGACCCGATCGATCTTTCCTCGGCATTGTGCACAAGGAAACAGCTGCAACTGCTGTAAACTTTACTCAGGCGCCGCTTTTGATGTAACGATGAGCGCCAGGCTAGTCTAAATCTAGCTTTCACACGACTTTACGACTAAGAATTCACATGAATCAGGCTAGTGGCTTCCCAAGTCTGCACCAATTGACATCCTTCTGCCGACCTCACCTTGACCTCGTTTCTTTTCTTATCAACTCCAAGTTGTTTGCGAATCTTATTCTTGCCAGTCTTCCGTCTTCCTTACCTGTGCATTCCCTGAAGCGTTGCCATTGACTCTCCCCCTCCCGTTGCCCCTACGAAGTGCGTAGCTTATACTTCGTATTTGCTGTCACATGGGTCGAATATTCTACTTCGACGAACCCTAAAGAGCCGATGCTATCCATTTCCAGAGGCTGTCCCGAATTTGAGAACTACTGCTGAGCTAGCATCGATCTTTTTCTAGAGGGCCGGAGAGTAACGGCGTGAGTCGGAAAAAAATGGCTTCGCCGTTCTCTCAAGGCAGGAGGAGGTCTTTCAGCGATGTGAATGACACGCTGCAGGTGCTGCATAGTCGTTTTGCCCGATCTGGCAGTCCCGCATCACAAGCAACGACCGCAACGACGACTGGTGCCTCAACGACTCAGCTCCGCGCCGGAGGCGATGAGCGAGATTTTCCGGCTTCCTTCCACGCTGGTTACTTAGGATATAGGGAGCCTGCTCGCTCGTTTGTCCAGGGCCGGAGCACCGGAGAGGAATATGGTAAGTCATTGCGCCGCCAAAAGCAAGAAGCGAGCGACTGGATCTGCAACTGTCAAAATGCTGTTACTGACACAATTTAACCTGTAGCCCCCATCGACACTACATACCTCGCGCAGAGCGTCCGCGAGGACACCGCAGAGCTCGCATCCTACGCCCTTTCTGATAGGAAGACTGATCAGTCCTTGGCGCTGACTTTGCAGAGATCGCGCTCCCCCGCAGGGCCTTCTCGTTCGCCCTCGTTGGATGCTGAGCGAGGTAGCCCCGCCGCAAGGGAGCGTTTCCGAAGATTAAGCTTCACTCAAATAGACCCTGCCTTTCAGTCCCCCGAGGCTCGTCGCGCCGCAAGCCCCCAAGATGGACCATCTATGTTGACCACTTTATTGAGGGGCTCACCTCAAGAGCATCACGTGCTTGACGAGTCGCACGACGAGTCTCACCCTAGCGGCACCGAAGTTGATGAGGACAGCCATGGCTTCGAAGGTGATGAGGCCGAGGAGGCCGATGAGTGGGATGCGAGTAATGGCGCAAGGTTGGTTCGGCACCCATCGCGCTTAGAGACTGTTCCGGAGGTTGATGAACACTCGCCTCTTCTTAGCCGTGTGAACTCCAAGCACGGGAGCGTTTTTCGTCGGAGACGCGATGCCGGAGAGGGAAGAGATGTTGAAGCCCAGTGGAGCGGGCGTCGGCTGAGACTCCTCAAAGGAGGTAGGCAGCTTGGGCATCGCTTTACATCTCGATTGTCGAGATATTCAGACATCGCGCTCCATCCTGGAAAATGGGACCCCAGTGCTATCTGGCAGGCCACTATCGTGAGGCCTGCGTCCTACCTGCCCGCCGTTCTCGTGGGGCTTCTCCTCAACATCTTGGATGCTCTATCATATGGTGAGTTTCCTGGCGGCCTCACTTCAAACAACCATGTTGCGCTAATCTTCGTGTGGTCTAGGCATGATTTTGTTCCCATTAGCGAGCCCTATCTTCTCCCATCTTGGGTCAGCAGGCATCTCTATCTTTTACGTTAGCACAATCATCTCTCAGTTGATATTCTCTGGCGGTAGTATCTTCAAGGGCGGTGTCGGATCTGAACTGGTATGACTGCTTGTCTCCACCCTTTTGGGTCCTGGTTCGATGCTGACTTTACTCCTAGATCGAAGTGGTTCCGTTTTTTCACAACATGGCAGAGACCATCACATTGAGGGTTGGAAAGGAAAATCCCGATGCAGTGATTGCTACGACGATCGTATCGTACGCCGCGAGTTCCATGTTGACCGGCATAGTGTTCTATCTCATGGGCAAATTCAAGTTTGGCTACATGGTTGGCTTCATACCGAGGCACATCCTCATCGGCTGCATCGGAGGCGTCGGATTTTTCCTAGTCGTAACGGGCTTCGAGGTGTCATCTCGTCTAGAAGGCAAGATCGAGTATGACCTAGAAACCTGGAAACGCCTCACGCAGCCCGAAACCCTCCCTCTCTGGATAATACCCCTTGTACTCGCCGTCATCTTGTTCTACGGCCAGTCCCGGGCTGTGTCCAAGTACTTCCTCCCGTTCTACATCATCGCCATTCCTGCGTTGTTTTACCTGTGCACTTCAGTCCTTAACGGCGTGAAACTTGACGATCTTCGGGACGACGGTTGGATATTCGAGGGACCTCCACCTGGAGAACCGTGGTGGTACTTTTACACCCTCTACAGTGAGTTTTTATCGAACCCCCTCGGCCGTACATTAGTCTAACATTTACGCCAGAATTCAACTTGGTCCACTGGGGCGCTGTTGCACAGACTATTCCCGCCATGTTTGCGCTTACCTTCTTCGGCGTCTTGCACGTCCCCATCAACGTCCCTGCCCTGTCTCTCAATACCGGAGAAGATCATGCCGATCTAGACCGAGAACTTAGGTTACATGGCTACTCGAACTTCCTCTCGGGCTGTGCCGGCAGCATTCAGAACTATCTCGTTTATGCCAACACCATGTTTTTCATGCGATCCGGAGGAGACGCACGACTAGCCGGAGTCATGCTCGCGGGTTTCACGTTTCTGGTCATGACTGTAGGGCCTTCGACAATACATTACATCCCTGTCATGATGGTTGGCACGCTCATCTTCGATCTCGGCTTTGAGCTGCTTTTCGAGGCAGTGTGGCTGCCCCGGAAGAAACTCAAGGCCGGGGAGTACCTCACGGTATGGAGTCTACGTTCCCTGTTTCAGAGTCGAGCGTCGAGTTTCGGCCAATATTTACATTTCAGGCACGGCTAACGTGCTCTAGGTTATTGCGATTGTCCTCATCATGGGCATGCATGATTTTGTTGTGGGTATTGGGGTGGGTATCTTGCTTGCTTTTGTTACCCTGGTCGTGCAGACGGCAGGGATCCCGGCGGTAAGAGCTGCCTACTCGGGCGAGGTCGTTACTTCCACGGTCAGGCGCAACCCGTCGCAGAGCCACTATCTGAAAGATGCGGGACGTCAAGTCTTCATCGTCAAGCTCACGGGATATCTTTTCTTCGGCACGATCGTCAGTGTTGAAGAGAAAGTCAGGAACCTCATTGATGATAGGACGTTTTCGGAGCGGCCTATTCGGTTCCTCGTTATTGACCTCTGGCATGTCACGGGATTGGACTACTCGGCTGGCGAGGCGTTTAACAGGATCAGCCGGATCCTCGACAAGAAGGGAGTTGTCCTCATATTGGGCGGAGTGGAGGGCGAGAGCAAACTGGGCCGGAATCTCAGAGCGGTTGGGGTAGGACGAGACGGGATCGAGGTAGTGATGCTTCCAGACCTCAACTCGGCCCTCGAGAGCTGCGAGAATGAGCTGTTGAAGACGTACTACGCTAGCCAAGAGGCTCGCAGGAGTGCCGCACCTCGCCGCGGTCCATCTGCGAACCTGGAGGTGCCGGTTGTGTCTCCCCCAGAAGCGGTGACGTCTCTGATGACGGGACCAGCCCTGTCAGCTTCGCCCCGCGGTGCACTTCTTCGCGAAGCCGCACATAAAGCACTCGAGGAAACGGACATGGCGGGACCGGCGAAGTGGCAAGGGTTCAAGGAGCCCCTCCGGCTGATGCTACAGATATTCCAGGGGCTGAGCGAGAAGAACGAAGACTTTTGGTTCAGAGCCACGCCGTACTTTCTCAAGCTAGAATACCCCCCGGGGACGGTCCTCTTCGAGCGCGACGAGCCTGCGCGTGGGTTCTATCTTGTGGAGAGGGGAATATTGAGGGCCGAGTACCACTTGCCGCAAGGGTGGCTCTGCGAGAGCATCGTGGCGGGGGCGACGTGCGGTGACCTCCCTTTCTTCTCGGAAACGAGACGCACGGCAACGGTGACGGTGGAGAGAGCAAGCACGCTATGGTACATGGACGCTGAGAGGTGGGGGAAGATGCAGAAAGAGGAGCCAGATGTGGCGTGGGAGCTTCAACGCATGGCTCTGAAGCTCACCAGCCAGCACATGGCTCTTGTGACCTCTTACATCCTAACCATGGCTGGATAAGACGAGGGCCGATGGCAAGTGGATCAACCGGTTCACCTCCTCGGGCTCGACCGATCTGACAACCTGTCACCTCTTACGCTAACGCCACAGGCTCGGGTTGGACGTTTTGTTTTTGTTTCATTTCCCCATTTTCGTGTTTTTGTACATATACATTGGATATAGAAGAACGTGGAAGTAATGAGTTGGCGCGTATGGTTGCCGGGCGCAAGTGGGGATTTCCTTTTAGTTGGGATTTGTCTTTTTGGCTACGGGTCGGATAGCTTTCGGTCTATGTTTCATGTTGTCAAGCTATAAGGAATTGTATGGGCGGATGAGCCCGATGGGCGTCGCCACTCGACTCGTGATCTATACGGTCGAGTTGGTGGTGGAGAGGAATTAGGTTGACGCTAGAACAATACTTGTGGGGAGGCTCCGAGATAGTGTCCATCTCGATGCGATCAATGTAGAGTACATTGCATCGAAGTATGCGGGATGTATCGTGTCCACACTTGCGTGGAACTGAGGTTGCTGCCTAGGTCTTCACTTGACGTCGGGAATATCCTCGTTTATCTTCCCATTGGTCTTGCTCCTTCCCCACCTCAGAGGCGTCAGCCTTGTTACATCGCTCGCCCAGCTTTTCTGCAATCAAGTCATAACATGATCTTCTTGCTTCTAGAACAATTCGAGAATTGTTTTAGTACGTAGTGGTGGGTGATGTCCTGCGAGATCATCAATGTAACTGTATCTTGCATGGCCTTTTTCGCCACTTGTGTCAGCGCAGGCTAAAAGTGAAAGCCGCGAGCCCTTTTTCCCGTTTCCAACTCTGGCGGCACCTTTCAAGAATCTTACGCCAGGGCATAAACAGGATCGTGGCTGGCCAGGTTTCCTTTTTCTTCTTCTCTCTTTTCGTCACCGTGCACGATACGGCACATAGATAAACCGCCCGAGTGATATCCCTCATACCGCCGAGACGCGCCAGCGAAAGTTTACGCCGGGTGGGAAGAGCCTTTTAGTTCCAAGTATTGAGACTTTTTGTCAAGAAACCTATAGCGAGAGGAAAGAAAACGAAAACGAAAACATGTCACGAAACCTCCGCTCCATCCTAGGCTTCTCCAACCGTGTCAAAAAGTCCCCCGCAAAACCGAGATCCAGCAGCACGCGGAGTCCCCGCCCCACACCCACTAAGCGTCGCGCCCAAGATGGCCCCGCCAGGGAGAACGCAGAAGAAGAGGCCTTAGATGACGCGGAGGCGGCGACAGCGGCGGAAGAGGAAGAAGAGTACTACTTCCAAGATCGGCTAGACGACGTGGGTCTCGTGCGCGTGCTGGCGACGGACCTCCACCTGCGCGACGTCGTCCAGGCGATGCGGTACATCCGTGACAGGATGTGGACGGCCGTACCGGAGCGAGCGGCGGGGATGAACTCGACGCGGATAGCTGAGGTGTTGAACTACCGGGCGAAAATGCCGCCGGTCGTCACGGTGGCGCACTTGCAGGCCGTGCTGGCGTCGCCGACGGCTATCGAGCGAGAGGTGGCGGAGCTAGTCTTGAAGGGCATCGTGAGGAGGGTGGTAGTTAGGGGGAGGAGCGAGGCGTTGATCGAAGTGGGGGATTTGGTTGAGTTGGTGGGGAGGGCGGAGGGGATTGGGGAGGAGACGAAGAGGGGGTATGTGGCGCTTGTGAAGGGGGAGGAGGGTGGTGGGAGTTTGAGTAGGGAGCAGGTTGATGAGTTGGTGAGGGCTGGCTTCCTTACGTCGTCGCCTACAAGGGCGCATGGAGTCTCCAGCGGAGGGAGCAGTAATAGCAGCGGGCTGCTGGGCACGAGCATGTCCTTGGAGCATGTTGCAAAGGCGCCGACGGGGACTCTCGGAGCCGTCGGCGGAGGCGCTGTCCATATAGTCACCGGCAAGGGCTTGCCAAAGTCTTCTACTACTACTACTGCTACGCCATCATCCCTCCGGCACGGCACTGTATCATCGGCAGAGAACCTAGCCATCTCAGTCCCGGGTCACGGCGCATTCCTCAAGCTGCACAAAACCGCGCTGGAACACCTCGTCGCGCTCCTGGAGAAGCGCTCGGCCTTCCGCGAGATGCCCGAGTATTCGCTGCGCGAAGCCTGGGACGGCGGGCTGGCTTCAGCTAAAAGTGCCAAGCGCGCGAGGGGCGAGTTCTCTGGCGTGCTTCCTGGGAGGACGAAGAAGTGGAGAGAGTATTGGGGTTTGAGGTTCGAGTGGGTGCTAGAGGAGGCTGTTGGTGCTGGGATGGTGGAGATCTTTGAGACGGGGAGCGTTGGGCGTGGCGTGAGAGTTGTCTAGTGGGAATAAGTTTTTTCTTCTTTGTTTCTCGAGGATGATCTTGGGTCGTTATCTGGCGTCACAATGCATGGTGTTTTGGGGAGGCATCATGAAGGATCTCGGTGGCACTTTGTTTTAGGATTTATGATGAGATATCCACCGATGATGGGGGTTACACACTTTCACCTATTGAAACTTATGAGCGTGTTCATCTTACTCCTGCCCCGGGAGGCGGGACAAGAGCGCATCTAGAACAATGGAAACGAAACATGAAATCACTTCATCATGATTGATCAATGACGGCCACACCGAATGATAGACATGTCGTGCTCGAGCGGATCATAGATGCTGCCTCGATACATCTTGATACACCGAGCAACAGTTGCCGACTGACAGATTTAAGGATCGACCTTACAAATATATTATAATGCCGCCCGGTGTGGTGTGAAGCTTCTTACTTCTCTATTCCTTGTCATAAGTGCTTCGGAATCGGCACGCTCGATCCCTTCCTCCGACGGCATTTTTGAGGCTCTCCGCGCCGCAGGTCTCCACGGTTGTTCCTTGTTGAGGCGCTTGGAGGTGTCCGACGCCTAAATTTTTTGAATCCACTACACTAGAGCTGCAGAAGTATTGATGCAGCTTGAAATCAATATCGAATGCGCATGCTGCAGGTTAAATGAGTTTTTTTGCGCTTTTGACGTAGTGTCGCTCCACAAGTAGGTTATGGTCCATCGTAAACCTTATAGTCTTGCCAATCACTACCTGAAATGAGCATGAATAGATACAGAGCCCCTGGCTTTTACAGATGCAGTGATACGAAGTAGTCGCCTCCTGGACTCTGGGGAGGAAACATTCTCTGCAGCCTTCGTCGTGGTGCGGCGTCATACTTTTCATCTGGCCTGGCCTGGTCTGCGCAGGTCAAACCAAGGGAAACGGATGGATGGGTTTCCGCTGCTGATAGCGTGACATCCAAGTGAATCATATCGGGATACCGGACATTAATACTGGGGAACCTGGTGTTGAGGCTTGCCTGCAGGTAATAACGTTCAAACCTCTGCAGCGCAATTAGACGCACCTGCATAGCCTGCCGCACCTCCAAGGGGAATCTGCAACGTCGAGGGTTGTGCTTTGGCGATATTCTGTTTGTCTTCTTCTTCTGCTCAAACGAACGAATTGGAGAAGAGCCGAGATCTCCCGGCGGGAATAACAAGACTGATCGATTTTGTTCCCATATTTGGCGTTTCGTTGCAGGCGTTATGTTTCAATATTAATATTCTAGCCTCTAAGTTCTGTCTAGTAAACATGAGTACCGAGGTACTAGAGTGCAGAAACGCCATCGATGAAGGCTGATCTGAGACAGAACACAAGCTGCACATCAATATCAACTGAGACAGACCCAGCTGTAGTGAGCGTGCAGAGGGTAATCAGCGAACGTGTCAGTCTGCGTTGGCAGCTGGGGCGAACTAGACGAACAACAATTTTGGCAAGCGAGAGCAATGGAAGCAGGCCTTTGGCCGTTTCGTGCCCCTTCGGACGAGTACCATCTGATGGCATTCCGTCTCATGTGGCAGACGGGTACAGTAGCGAGATTCTCCAAACCTTGGTCAAACCACTCAGCCACCGGTGAATGCTATCTTGGAAGAGCGGCTCATTTTGGTGTTGCTCCAGAATCTCGCTTGATTCCAGCGAACCTTCTACCCGGTTTGTATGGTCAAGAAGGTGACATTTGGTGTGTTGATTGAACCAAACCTGGAGAGGCTCGAGTAGTACACGCTGAGCCGCGAGCCGCACCCTCACGAGGATGGAATAGCCACGAAGGGCAAGGGAGAACCTGGGTATGTACCGCCCGTTTTAAACAAAAGCCACGAGATCGACATGAAATCCTGCGAACAGTAGGCCTTTAAGCAAGGTTTAGAGTTTTTAGATCAGCGTCCCGTTTCTCTTATAAGTGATGCAAGGAGGGTGCTATAAAAGTTGAACGCCTTCCGTGCATCTGCGTGATCGACAACGGATCACCCTGTGATGAGAGTGGGATTCTGTTTGACTGTTTTCTTGATGGGTGCTTTCTCTTAAAGAACCGGGCGCACGGATGAGATACGAATCGGGCTGAGACGGATTGAGAGCTTCTGTTTTATCGCCGGACAGAAGAATGAGGCGCTAAAAGGCCGGCCGAGTGCTGCGACATAGTCACAGCCCATCTTGTCTGATATCCATTGCAGGTAGAAGGAGGCATCGCTCGTCTGAAAGTGATATCGCTAATCGCTCTCGAACGCGCGCCGCTCAAGTTCTTGGTGAAGACCCACCCTTCCGATGAGGTCCGGATGGGGGGTTGTGGAAGACCGGAGGAAACATGTACCGAAGATTCGGAAGGGACTTGGGGTAGCGAGAAGCTGCAGGTGTCGCACACTGCGCCGAATCGAAGAAGTGTCGCACAGCGATCCCGTCCTCTTCTCTGACAGAGGCAAGCAACATTGCTACTGAACCATCGCACGAGATTCCGTACAGCCTGGCAATGGAACTGGACAGTACTTCTTACAGAGTACAAGGTATTACTGGTCTCGATGTCACTATATTCTGAGTACCTAGACTTCGCGCAATGTTAATTGATACGATACGACTTCTGAAGGATTGGATAATCTATGGGATCACCGTCACTCACTCAGTCACTCAATGACAGCACTCGCAGGCTGGCGAATGTGACAGTGTTATTGCACCAGGGGCGTCCACACCACCCCAATTTTAAGTACCATGGGCTAGCGTCGTGCTCATCTCCTGTGCTGCATGCTATAGGCGCACGGCCGTATAAAATTCATTGGGTCTGGCTACGGTTAAGGGAGACGGACCAGGGACCTGGCAAGCACTCAAAGCAAATAAGATCCCTGGCTAAGGGGGGGAAATTGCAGAGTGGCTTTTCTTTCCTTTCTGGTCCACCCCCTTTCCCTTCTTGTCCACAGGTCTGGCCTGTTTTCTTGAAGCTTGGGGGGACATGCGATTCGGCACCTGTGATTTGTGATTCTTGATAGTGTCAACGGTCCGACCCCAAGATTTCGCTTCTGCTGTTCTGAGAGAGAAGCGAGACAAAATTGAAGTGGTCGAGATGCGGAGAACAATGGCCAATTGTTTCAACATTCCGGCCCCTTCCAGGTCAGCAGTGGCGTAATTGGTCTGGTAAAGTCAGTCCCGCTCCTCCTTGAGCTCTCAAAGGGCTCAAGAGAGGTACCATCCGAAGGCCAGGCCCTTGAGTAAACACCATTTGATACGAAGCTCATCACAGGAGTCCTTTCGTCCTTGGCATCGGAGGAGGGTACCTCAAGTTAGCTGTGACACCGAGATGTTGACTGCAGAAGGCAACACTAACAACCCTGGGCAGCCTCATAGCGTGGGATGGCACCCATGGTGTGATGGAAAGCAACGGATTTCCAGTCTGGCCGATGCCTTGCCAGAGAGAGATTAACTTGATGGACTTGATGGACGGGTGAGAACAGAGGACTGATGCAAGTGACGAGAGCTTGAGTCGACCTGGCAAGCAGAGAGAATAATTTGTACTAGTACTGGTTGGCTCTGGAAGCTAGAATCCCCCCAGGTCCACAACTCACCGGGACAGTCCCGTACGTGCGCTGAGAACCATGTTGCCCGGTCGCACTAGCCCGCTTTTCGTAAAAATCCCCTATCGACAAGTACTGGTACATTCTGCAGGAGCTGGATTAAATTCTCTGTTCTTTCCTCTGCGAAGCAATCCATTGTTCAGGAACGACCCGACATGGCGTGGAGGGTGGTAACAATGAAAGTGGTCCTTCGTACTTTGCTTCGTACATACGAAGTACATTTGTTGTGTCCACGACTCCACTCTGAGAAGTACCTCAAGGCATGTGCGCCCCAAGGCTGGCAAACCACGAATTAGAGAGGCACTATTGCTCAAAGAAGACTTCGATCGTACGAAAGCGATGCTTGGTGAGTGGAGCAGGTGCAATAAATCGAGCTTCGCCCTCAGTTGGTCTGGAAGCAACCATTTAACACTAATACGAAGTATGTACGAAGCTGTCATTAAGGAAGCTTGATGCTGGTGAACTCGACACCCAGCAACCCAGAATGATGGATTCTTTCCCCTTTTTCTCGATAACATCGAAATTACCCATACTGTACTAAACTTGTACATGCATCGCATTGCAGCTTCAGGAAGCCGCAGACTTCAGAGAAGACGACCCACGGTCCATGGCGGACATCCCCTGCCAGCCATGCCGGGACATCATCCCGCAGAATGCATCCCCCATGGTCTTTACCACCCCTGTAGGGTCGCAGGGACCACCTTCATGGCAAGACAGATACTGGTGGGTGGGTCAATGGACGCACGTTTCTTTTGTTCTTGTCCTCTCTTCTTCGTCGTCCGTTCTCGACTCGCAGACCGGACAATTGGCAAGCAACGGGGTGAAGCCGTGGATAGTCTCCTTCTGGCCGGCAACTGCATCTTCCAAGTTCCAACACGGCGTAGCGCGAGACGCCCTACCAGAGCGGCGGGCTAATACTTCGTGCGCTACGTCTACAATGGTAAGAAGGCAAGAAGCCATTGATCCAGCTAAAATTGTGATGGGCATCGGTTTTGGGGAGGATACCAATGCTAGGCAAGCCAGGCACATGGCACATGCCGATTGCTACTAAGTAGAGTCACATTGCCATCAAGAGAGTCGACCCAACGCAACTTGGAGCTGCAATCTTTAAAAGGATCATTTCACGGCCTGTACAGCTGAGTACTTCGTACGATCAATACTGTTCACCTGCCCCTGCGGTGTTGGACTGTACCAAGTTGTTTCTCGGACTCTTCATTCTTGTGGATGGCATTCAGTGCTGAAGTTATTGCCCGACATGGCCTGGCCTGGCCCTGAAGACTTCTTCGTCTACAAGTCTCGCGTTCCATTGATCCACCTCGGCTGAGCTATTCTACCACTTAACCGGTTCAAAACAACATTTTTCCCAATCAGTAAAATTCCCTTGCTGCCTTATGGCCTTTATTAAACTCTCAAGTCTGTCCTTTGTGCTGCAGAGCGAATTTAGAATATTGAATCTTAACCACATCAACGCGTTCGAGTCGTGGGGCTTCACTCTATCACAACAATACACTACTTCGTACTGCTCCGTCGATGCACGAAGTACTTTGTACACCATTGTACTTCGTACTTCGGACTTTGTAATGACCCATTCAAGCCTAGGTAATTTGTACAGTACATGAGGTGGGCACCGCTAGTGCAGACACTAAAACGTCTCAAGCTGCGGGTCTATCACTTGGGACCTGGGCGTTGCCACTTCTGCTAAGTGGAAGGATCCTCCCAGAGCTTAGCTTCCCAGCTCTGGCAACTTTGGTAACTTTGCTAGTGCGTGGGCAAGGGCGAATGAGGGATTTCAATCTTGTTCCTGCCATCACCACTTCGCACCCATTTCCTGTGTCTGTGCCTTCTGTGCCTGCCATCGTCTCCTGTGCACGCTACCCCGTGTTACCTCTTCTGTTGGCAGGGAACCGCCTTTTCCAGCTTCCAACTTACACGACAGAATTGAACGCTGGATATTTTCTTCTCATCCGTCCTCCTCAGTGTTGCATCTCGCCTGGAGGGTACAACCGGAGAGTCCTTCCGTCAAGGTACGAAGTAAGTAGAAGTACATTGATCTCGGCCGGCACCTTCTTCACCTTTGCCAAAAACCTCCTTAAGAAACGACCATCGCAGGGGTTCCCCATCTCTCGTTAGACAAGCCCGGGATGTTGTTGCCGTCCGGAAAAGCAACTCAAACTCTCGGCCTGCCCTATTACTTTCCCTCTCTGCTTCCTGGACTCAATCAAATCTTCACCCACTCATCTCCATCCACTCTTTTCCTTCCACACCAACCTTGAGAGAACAGGACGCTGCCGCCGCTTCAAGACGCGCAAAGCAGAGTTGATCTCGCCAGTCGTCGTTATTTCTATCCCGATTCCTTGTCTCAACAACGCTTCTTGGCCAAGCAGCCTACATTCTTTCCTTACGCGTTGCGCTAACCTTTTCCTTCTGTTCTTTCTCGAAGCCATTATTTCGTACGTGACTTGACCGTTATATTTTTCGACCGTCTACCGCAAACGACGAACACACGACAAGATAGTCTCCAAATCCTGCTCACCCAAACGACAAGCCCGCATCTTCATCCTTCGACGACACCTGCTCCTCTTATCCCCCCCCCTTTCTTCCCTAGAGGCGTCCCTGGTACGATTTCCAAGTTAGTATCTACTCCGAGACTTGCCTCATCTATTACGTCCGTCGAGACCACCCTTGATGCATTCTATCTTGGAACGGACTGGTATATTGTCCTGGCTAGCATCGGAGTGTTTTCGGTTGCTAGTGATGCCTTGTTCCTAGTATTGACTGAGCCTTTTTCAACCATTGCAGTCCCGCTCGAACGAGAACCCTATTGGCCGACTTGACTAGAACTTCGTTTCTCCCGCTGTCTACCGACTCAATAGTCCTCATCCTTTCAAGCCCGGCTCACGAGAGGAATAGGAAGTGGCGATCATTCTTTGGCATTAAGCACACTTCCCGAATTTGCATTTTGCCATTTAGACCCCAACTGTCCGACAGTCAATTATAATAATACCTCTGGTAAGCTCCTGCTCGCGATTCTCCCGACCCCCTCGATCATTTTATTTTCCTTTGGCACGTACCAAACCTCCGGACGCATATGCATTTATGCCTATCGACAATCCAGTCGATCACTGACAAAGATCCCCTTGTAGGCACGAACTCCCCTGAGCTCGCGGATGACTATTACCTACTAGATGCTTGTCGCATAACAACGTTTCATCACCGCCCTGGGTGCTCTCCGAGGACCTGGTATACAAGCCACACTCGGGCCCCCCACTACGGCGACCCTGGCACACCCCAACCCAAGCGATCCCACACCCCCGAGCCAAACACACCCATCGAGTTTTCTTTCTCCTCCTCCCAGAGGAATCTTATACCGGCACGTCGACAACGCATGCTCTCTTCCATTTTCGCGAAGTCGAACGGTCGATGAAAATACCACAACCGCTGAGGATAGAATCTCCCTCCGACTCCGCGTAAGACCCCAAGTCTTCAGGATCCACGCTGCGGCCGGCGTCTTTTTTTTTCAACCCTACGCTCCTTTCGTTGAGGCCTGCCTCGTTACTGTCGATCCACATTCACAATGGCTACCACCCTTCCCAGGCCATCTCGTTCCTCTAACGGGCCCCCCAACATTGCTCTTCCAGCCCTCCCTGTTCCGAAAACAAGGAAAAGCACAGGCGCACTAGCAACCCCTTCCCGGTCGGCGACGAGCACACCTAAGAGCGGTCTCCGCGCGCCATCAGCCGCCTACTCGACACCATCGACACCCGCCCCCACCTCTTCTCTACCTCGCATACCTTCGGGAGTGAATGCTGCTGGCAAGTCGATACGGAAAGTAGTTAGCATCAACTCTTTCCCTCAGCCCCCGAACCGAGCGAGCAGCCTCCCACCAAGCCCTCTGGCTAATGATGGTGCCCGGAACTCCACCCGCCGATCTAAGGCGTCAATCGTTTCCACATATAGCCACCTTGGTAGCTCGACACCAAGCTTACTAAATGGGAGCGGCGAGGGAAAGTCAGTCGGTGCGGGGGTGAGAATGTCGGACGGGCTCATAAGTGTCGCCTCGCTACCACAAAGCCGAAGCTCCTCTGCACAGGATTCATATTCGACCTCCGCCACTACTTACGACGATCCGATGGAACTCCCCCAGTCATCCACAGACGCCAGTGCCGATAGCAGGTCTTCCAAGCAGGATAGCAAGGGCAACGTCGTGGTCAGCGTCAGGGTGCGACCTGACATGACCGGGAATGATAACCCTAAAGACTGGGTAGTCGATCCTAAGCAGTCTTTGATCTCTCACCGAGGACGTGAGGGTGGAGATTACTATTATGGTGAGTTGAATTTCTCGTGTGCGACATTGGATGGTGGAACACGGGGAAACCGACGCGGGCTAACTTCGAGGGTGTAGATAATGTTTTTGCAACGAGCGATGATAACTCGAGGGTGTACGACTGTATTGCCAAGCGACTCGTGAGAAGGGTTATGGAGGGATACCATGGAACTGTTTTTGCCTACGGAATGACCGGTACCGGAAAGACTTTCTCGATGCAGGGTACCGCCTCGTCACCAGGTGTGATTCCGCTAGCAATTACCGACATCTTTTCTTATATCCGAGAGACTCCGTCCCGCGAGTTCCTCCTCCGCGTCAGCTACCTCGAAATCTATAACGAAAGGATCCACGATTTACTCAGCATGCCAACGAACAGTGGTCTAGGTGGTGCTGCCCAGGAGGAAATCAAGCTGCGTGAGGATAGCAAGCGCGGTGTTTATGCCAGCCCATTGAAGGAAGAAATCGTGCAGAGCCCGACTCAACTGCTCCGAGTGATTGCGCGTGGCGATCAGGCGAGGCGAACGGCAAGCACCCAGTTCAACGCCAGGAGTTCTCGATCCCATGCTGTTGTCCAGATTGTAGTTGAGAGCCGGGAACGCATTCCCGGAAACGCCAGCACGGAGAACAAGCGTGGAGGACTGCTTCCCGGTGGTGTTCGCGTCTCCACTCTTAGCTTGATCGACTTGGCTGGATCCGAGAAGGCGGCGGAGAGCAAGGAGCGTAGGACCGAGGGTTCCCACATCAACAAGAGTTTGCTGACACTTGGTACCGTCATTGCTAAACTGTCTGAGCACAAGGATAAGGATGGAAAGCCCGCCGACAAGGACGGAAAGCATCTTCCTTACCGTGACAGCAAGCTGACACGCCTCCTTCAAGGTGCGCTGTCGGGTAATTCCCTTGTCAGTATTCTGTGCACAATTCAGACCGGCTCGGCTGGCACCGCTGCGGTAGCCAACACGCATACGACCGAGACTCTGAACACGCTGAAGTTTGCTTCTAGAGCGAAGAACAACATTGTCAGCCATGCTAAGAGGGCGGAGGAGGCGCTCGGCGCTGGCGGTGATGGAGGAGCTAGAGTCTTACTTGAGCGGTACCGCATGGAGATTATGGAGTTGAGGTCTCAACTAGACAGCAAGGCGAAGAACAAGAAGGAGTCTGAAGAGCTGACCGATGAGGAGAAGGCGAGAAATGCAGAGGAGGAGAAGGCACGGGAGCTCGAGGCCGAGCAGCGGCACGAAGAGCAGATGCTAGAGATGCAGCTGGCACGAACTGCTCTTAAGGAGCGTATCGACCATCTGAACCGTCTCATCCTAAGCTCCAAGTCTATCGGTGTCAACCGAAGCGGCTCCTACAGCTCCCTGGGGAACTCGAGGTTCTCTCAAATATCGACGAGATCATCTGTGACGGCATCAAATAGTGGTCGCCCCGGTATCGAGCGATCTTCTTCGATGACTTCGACTTCGTCCACGATCGGTAGGCGTTCGAACGGCGGCAAGCGCCATTCGGGTGGCGAAGCGTCGATAATGGAGGATGAGGACAGCATCGGAGAGTGTGGCGGTGGCGATGGTAATGCGTCGCTTGCAGCTCAAAACCGTGCTCTCCAAGCCGACCTCGCCGATAAGAACCGGTACATTACGACGCTGGAAAAGAGGCTTCTGCAGGCGCGTCGAGCTAGCTCATCACGGACTTCGATCGGGTTCACCGGAAGCAAAGGCATTCTCGTCGGAGAAGACCATAGCGTGGCTGCCCTTCTAAAAGAAAAGGATGCAGAGATTGCTGAGCTTCGGGCGAGGATTGATGACAAGGATCGTATGTTGACAGCGCTCCGGAGTGTAGCCAGGTCGCGTGAGACTGCAGAGGGACTCAACTTCGACTCGAGGGCGCCGCTCAGTCCACCCCCATCGGCGACCTTGCTGAATTCGTCGCAACCCCAATTCCAACCTGCTAAGCAGAACCGCGAGAACGGTGGCGATGACCTTAAGATCCTAGATGAGATGATCATGGACCGCATAGAGAGTGGCCAGTTGGTTAGGAGTTCAAGGGGCAGTGTCCGGGTTGCCAATGATGCAGCGCGACGTGAGCCTCCTTCGGAACCTCTCCCGAGCCTGGATCTCATCCAAAAGCACGAAGAGGCCAAGCCTGCCTGTGTTGCGTGATGAGGATGTGCGCCTTTGGAACTGGTAGCAGACTTGATTTCGAAGGAAGTCAAGTATGGACGGAGGCTTCTTTTCCTTTCTTGATTTCTCTCTTTTTCTTCTTCGGATTTTCGTTGGATCGATTACTCTCTTATTATATACCCCTCGAGTACGCGTTGTCGTTTGCTTTTTATTCCATTTCACCACTGGCCTCTTATGACAGGGGAGAAAGACGGGCCTCGATCATTTCCGGTCCCCTTTTTTGCGTTGCTCGGTTCTTTATTGTATGCCAAATTGAGCGGTTTTATTGAGTCTGCCGGCATTACGCAGCAGAGCGTTTAGCTTCCTTGAGCGAGCTTGATTAGTTCGAACGGAGCGCGGTGACGCGAACGCAAGTTCATGTCGTATTTCCCTCGTTTGTACTATTTCCTTTTTGTTTCATTCCTCTTTTTCAGAAAGTACATGTTTACTCAGGGCAGGACGGATAAGACCCCTCATCTTGCTCTACCTTTTAGTGTTCATACTTTTTTATTTTCATTTTCCCCTCTGTTCGTCACTCTTCCCAGGTTTGGTCCCGGGCAGGCATGGTATTAGGGTTACTAGGATTTCTGTTTTATGCCTGCCACGATGATACTCTATATAATATGAAGTGAAGGAGATGTATGGCACGGAAAGGTGGTCAAAACGAAGAAACCATGACGCGTGGGGGAAATAATGGGTGGCAGAGCGGTCTGGTTGGAGAAGAAGGCTCCTTTGCTTCCTCAACACTAGGGGGGCGTTTGGTTTCTGGCTTGTATAGTACATTTTAGAGAAAGAAGAAAAGGACTCAGTTGTCAAGGGAATATACCAACGGTTCTCAACATCTGGTAGGAGAAGGCATGTAATTATTGCGAGCGTGAAGTCTATTCAGTAGCAATCAAGGGAACCGGGGGATTCGTAGTATCGTGGGCATCACGATCTTAGGGTATTGGAATACCAGCAGCCCAATGGCCGACCCTATCCCTAACATTTGCTGCTTGTATTGACGGCAGGACGGTTGGACGTTCTTGTGTGACCAATACGACGGTGGAGAAGCGCAGCTGGGTCGGGGTACGCACATGTTCATATTCATATCGTTGGCAGAGGGGAAACTATGACATAGGGATACGCTGGGGGGCAGACGCATGAGCAAGATGACGCAGACGGATATTGATTATGGCGTAATATGATGGGAGCTGGTTTCGACTGAGCAGGTAATCTAGGATCTCAGCTTCTTCAGCCTCATATTACGATGGAGTTCGTACGTAAACTGCGAAGATGATTAGAAGCTGTCAAAACACCCTCCCCCCGTTAAACCTCCAAGGAGAGCCACATTCTTGTGAAGCAAGCGCCTTTTCACCTCGGCACTACAATGCGAAGCGACGCTGCTGGGAAACATCCAATTCCTTAGTTCTTCTTGGACACATCCCACCTCGGCGGTCGGGGAATTGTAAGTGGGTGTGCTCTCGCATTGATTGTGATCAACAGCCTCACTGACGTCACAGCCACATTTACGGGCCGAAGATTGGTGTCTTAGGTCCGGGGGCCAAGCGAGGAAATGGGGGAGGAGTGTCATTCCATCTGCGAGCGATTTGCCTGTACTTAAACTACTCGCATTTTTGGTCGTGAGTTTGATTCGTCACAATCAACCTGGACTTGGTTGACACCACATTATGCAACGTGGCGGCCGTGGTAGCGGTCTGGATGACCGTGCTTCATGAGGGATATGCGGCACTCAGGGGAACAGACGTAGGCGCCTGGTGGTTCCGAACAATGGGGACAACCAGCGCAGAGACGGCGGTGAAGTGGCTCACCCCGGGGATGGTCTTGGCCCCTGGGGCTGATGTCTGTCCATGTTGGATGAGGCTGGGCGGATGTGGTTCGTCCCATGTCTATGAAGGAGATGACAGAAATCTCGACCTCAAACAGGACTTCAGACAAGGAGGGCTGGGTCGAGGAGAAGCATAAGACGGAGCAAGAATCGCTGTGGCATTACTCGACACAAAATTAAAAGGGACCTTTGCTCTGCGACCGTCTTTGAATGTATGCGTGGTGGAGTGCTACGGGTTGTACAAGTGGCAAGGAGTACTTCGTACTTCCGACTGCACAAAGTAGATTACTAAAAAAAGATCGGTCGATTTGCCAGCAAAAGAGACGAAAAAAAGGGAAGAGAGAAAAAAACTTGGACCCATGTTCTTGAGTGACGTATGACACCAACCAGGTTTGCTTCATTCTGGCCCCCATCTCTCCCAGAGATTGGAACATTACGAAGTACCAAACGTTCTTTCGGGATATCCCCTTGCCCTCTTGGCTGTTCGAACTTGATGAAGCCTGGCACCATTATCAGACGGATTTTGACCAAAAAGGCGTCTGTCGTCTGTTCCAGCTTCCCTTTCTTGCTTGTTGAGACAAGCACGACGACGAAGTAATACCGAGGTACGGAAGGAACGGGACGGGGCAAAGAGGCATTTCGCCAAAGTACAAAGGTACTTCGCAGTGGACTTTCGTCCATCCTTTTGCCCTTATCCAGAAGGAGCGAGGACACCAGGGCGAATTTGGTCACATCAATTCCTCTGATTGGTGCAAATGGGAGCCCGTTTGCGGACCGGGATGATCTTCCCCAGTTCTGAAGAATCTGAAACACGCCAAGGAAAGATGCCTACAGTTAGGGCATTTTGTACTTGTACACGATGAATACTCAGAAACCTTGTGTCTCGAGTTCTCCGGGAAACCCAAATTCTACCCTTCATGAAGTATCCTGCAAGTATTCTGTTGTCGCCTCTTTCCTTGAAAACCAGGATATCCATCAGCTTGACAAGGAAGTCCCAATCCAGGAAGCGCAGGTGGTCATGGCGTGGGCAAAGAGGGATCGACTACTTCGTACGAAGGACGAAGTGATGGAGAAAGGAGTCTTGACTTGATGAACAACAGTCCGAAAGGCAACCCGGCACATCACATTTCATGCTCAAAGTACGAAGTACGATGTCATACCATTGATGTCTCTAGCCTGGAACATGGACTGGATGCCTTCGTGTGGAGGCATCTATTTTCATGCCTCTCCATTCCCGTCCCACCGCCACGACTGGGTCCGCTGGCGATTGCGAAGACCGCCATTTCCGTGCTAGCACTACGAAGGAGAGGCTTATGGAGTATGGCACTAGTGCATCTGGTCTCTGCATTTGTGGAGGGGACGGAGGATATGTAAGTTTTACATATCCATCAACTGATGTGTTTGATGTTGCCGCCTTGCTCCATGGACATGGGGGGGAAGGTGAAAGATCAATGCTAGTCGTAACACACACACAACGTTGCAAGACCCAGCGAGTGACGAGTCTTGCTGGATCGTGGCATCTAGTATCCCATTTCCAGACCTGGTTGGACTCCGGCCTTCCGTCCTAGACATACAGACAAGCATATCCCGGATGCCCGCCCACTGCAGAGTACAAAGTACGCCCATCCTTCAGGTCTTCCAAGGCCACCAGACCTGCACGCAAGACGATCCTTCTCCACTTGCTTAGATCTCACGAATAGAAAAGTACGAAGTAAACCTGGCTTTCTCGTGGGCCCAAAAGGGAACAGAACAAGCGCATCAACTCAACCGTTGAAGTGCAGCGCCACATCTTCTTCTCTAAAGCTTCCGCGGCAAGACTAGGTCCACAATTGCCCTTCCTCTAGGCTCCACGAAGTAAAGCCCCCGGCGATATGGGCACTCTTCACGAAGTCTTACCCTAACCGTCCCTTTGGTGTCTTTTCTTCTGCCTCTTTTCTTTCCTGGTCTCACTCCTTTTGTTGATAGGACGTTCGAGTCCATGTTCCTTCATTCCAGTGGGCAGGTTCTTCGTTTCTTCTATCCGTGGAAAACACCGGCAGCTCTCCGGTGCTCTGTCTGATTTTTTTTTATTCACTCTCTTTGCGGACTTGCTCGAGCCTCATCGGATTCCTCGAGACAACCTCTGAAAGAAGCCGTCCCCCTTTAAACCGTATCACGAGTACGACTCGGCTCGGAAGAAACACTTCCTACCGTGAACACTGGCGTGCGTTTGGTCTTCTTGCAAGTCCATACCCAAAATCCCCCGAGCGAAATAGGAAATTAAGCAGGCCCTGCTCCCCTCTCCCTTTGGGAAACAAGCAAGATTAACTTGCTTCTCTTCTGGGTCCCACACCATCCTTCAATAAACAGAACTCACTCCACAACCCGTCTGTTCATCTGCCTTCCCCCGGCTGAGTCCTCCCAGCCCAAAGCGGACGGCTCTGTGCGGGAATATCGCAGTATTGGTCAACACGGAATATCCACGCAAGTCCTCCGAGTCTTACGAAATACGTTGTTAGTTCTGCGTCTGCCTTGGAAGGGAAGGACGGCCTATCACCTAAGCTCCCCTGTCTTGTTAACGATTCTGCCTTGGTTCGGGGAGACATTGGTCTGCCGCTGTTCACTTTTCATCGATTTCACTTCTTGACACCCCTGTTATCTTTTTATCCTGTCCTTGTCCTCTTGCTCATACCTGTCCCAATCCTTGTATTCTGTTTGGGATGGCTCCTCGGACATGAGGAGAATACTCGAGGCTTGACGCCAAAGCAAGAGGCTGTTGGAGACTTGATATCTTGCACTTTATGTTCTTTGCGTGATTGGGCTTTGACTCTATTGAGTCCTCCACGTCTCTCTTATAACACTAGCCTTCACTCTTTTACTACCGTTACACTTTCTTTTACTCTACAAGAAATACCTTCTCCTCGACGACTCCGCCAAGATGCAGGCTCAGCTGGAAGTCGGTCGGGCAGCCCGCCATCCGAAAATGATCATCTCCCCTCCTCGCCTCAACCTCCGAAGAGCCGCTTCCTACCAGTACGAAAAAGGCCCGCTATCAGCAACCTCCTCGCGCTTCAACTTCAACCACCTCTTCTTCTCCCCTCCACCCTCACCTAGTCTTCCGGCCCTTGTTCCTCGACCCAAGAGCTCGCCTACGCGCCCACGGCCGAGCCGTGTGTTGCGAATAGCGGCATGGATTGCCAGTGCTCTTTTCATACTATACATTGGGACGCAAGCTGTCCGACGGCATATCGAATTAGCGGGCGTGAAGATGACCTACCTGGACCGGAATAGCGGAGAGGACGACGTAGAAATGGTGAGCCGGGAAGGACTACCCGAATTTCCTACGCCCATCATCGTGAAGGATGTTTGGGGGAGATCGAAGTGGACGGTTTCCATACCAAGGAAGTATGGATTTCCGTTATCGGTGAAGGAATACGCTGAGATGCCTCGGTTTTGTCGGGAAGTACAAGCGGCAGTGCGTCACCAGCATGAATGGAGTGGGAAAGAACAACAGCGGCCATTAGCAATTTACGGGGAGTCGGATTCTTATTACATTGATGTGCGGGAAGCGGTGAATACCGGTTTGCTCCCCGAGGAGCCGGCCGGCGGAAAGCCGAAGGCAGCGCTGGGAAATCTCGTGGGAGTGAACAGGGACTCGCATATGCCCGAGTGTGGGAAATCACTAACAGTTGTGCTGGAGACAAGTGAAGCCGGAATAGGTAGCGCGCTGATGATGCTATGGACTTTCTATGGTCTTGCTAAGGAGCAAGGGCGGTCCTTCTTCATCGATGATAGTAGGTGGGCATACGGCCGATACACCTCCATCTTCCAGCCTCCGCCTGTGCCCGATTGCCGACCGCCACCACGGCACGAGATGGTGCCGTGCCCTACGCAAGCGAGACACCTAGTCGTGTCCGCCTCCACAGCAAGGGACGTCCTGATGGACTCTCTGAGTTCTCGACAAACGAGTGGCCAGGCCGCCGACGACGACTCCATGAGGAAGCTTCTCTTTGATTTCGCCCGACGTGGCTACGAAGCCCTCTTCCACCTCACACAAGACGACGTCGATTATCTCGATTCCCGCGTCGAAAGCCTTACCTCGAAAGCCAAGCTAGCCAAGACACCCATCGCCGGCGTACACATCCGCCGCGGCGACTGCCGGCCCCTTGAGTTCCCATACCGTAACTCTTATATCCCCAACGAAGTCTACGTCGACTCCGCACGCTCCACCATAAGGAGGCGCTTCGCCGATACTGTCCCCTCCGACTCTTCCCCCTTCCTCGTCGCGGCGTCCGACGATCCTACAGTCCACGACTCCGCCGAACTTAAAGGAGCGCACCACGCACAGGAACGTATCAAGCTAGCCAGCAAGGATGCCCTCGATAAGTCCGCTTCGACTGCCGAGCGCGACCGCTCCGTCATGCACCGCTTCAAGGACGAGACCTTTGGCTGGGAGGGTGGCTTTTTCTCCAGCATGTTTTGGAACCTGGGATTACCAAAGGGCAAGACGGGCGCGTACGACACCGAGGCCTCAGAGAGCACCGTGGCGCTTAGGGGTTTCCTTGCGAGGGCCTACCTCTTGGACCTCGCGGTGCTGGCTAACACGGGAGATGTAGTGATTTGCGCAGTTGGTGCCATGGGGTGCAGACTCCTCGGTGTTATGATGGGGTGGGATGCGGTGTCTGAAGGTGGGAAGTGGGTGAACATTGATGGGGAGCATAAATGGATGGGTTTGACATGGCAATGAAGCATTTTCTAGCTTGGCCTGTTTTTCTTTTTTTCACCTTCGACTTCTTTGTTTGATATATTTTTTCCCCTCTTTTTCTTTTTTACTGAATACCCCATCGTTCGCTTTTCTCTGTATGTGTTGTATGTATTTTTAGGCTTTGGGTAGAGACTTTCGGCGGATCCTGAAATCAGGGAAAACGGAGAATGAAAAGAAACCCAGTGTTAAACAAACAAGTTTTGGAACCAAGACTGTCCACTCGTTTGTCACCTTTTCACCGTAAGGTCTAAAACTTGTGTGTTGGCTTCTGAAGACAGTTCGGACAGTCCCAAGACGTATGAAGTAGAGACAAGTCCCAACGCACACACTCTTCAAACCGAGCAGGTAGTACAGAGCATCAGGTGTCATTATACCATCATATTCATTACAGCTATCATTCTAATAATATACAGTCTGGCTTTGTACATATATATCGTCTCATAAAGCCGCCGGGATCATATCCTCGGCATGAACAATAATGACAAAAGAGAAGGTAAACAGAGGACAGCCTGACTGAAAACGAATGCGGAAAAGGAGAACGAGATGGCGCAAAGAAAGAATCACCCCCGGCTCGTGCTGGAGCAAAACTTCCCACTATTATGTTTGGGAAGACGGGGGTTGTTGAACAGTTGTTGGCGGTGTTAAATCGAGGGATGCGATGATGGTTGTGGAACAAAGAAGGAGATCCAAGTGAGGGATATGCGATGGGAGGATGCTATGCTCGCTCCTCGCTAGCCGAGTCGAAAAAAAAAGATGCCACCCCGTCTAAAAAAAACGCCATGCGAGTGGAATGACCCGAGAAAACACAAAACATAAGAACAGTATAAGCAAGGAAAGAACAGCAAAATGCAGGGTTAGCAGGGAAGTGGGCCAAAGGTCCTCACTTCTCACATAGACACGACGCGACCACTGGCAGGCATCGTCCTCGGTCTCGGCCTTAGATTAATAACCATCTCCAACTCTCGGAGCATACCCCTGGTGGATTCCACCTTCTCCCTCGCCTGCTCTTTCCTTTCCCGCTCCTCTCTCATCCTGGCGATCCTCTCTTCCCTCGTAAGCAGCGATCTCGGCCGCGGTAGCGCCACGGCCTCGAACAGTACCTCTGCATCACCGGGAAAGTCCTCGGGCATAATTGACGCAGGACGGGCGTCGCCGTTGAGTATCTTGAACGCATCTTGGACTGTTCCTTCTTCAACGGTGGTGAGGCCGCTGAGGGATGAGGCGGGGGAGATGAGGGTGCTCATAGAGGAAAGGCGCTTCTCGTTCCTATCAATGCCGAGCGCGAGGGCTGCCTTGCCTTCTTCCCATGCCTGGATGAGCTCCTTGAGGTCGACGCCGATGGAGTCATACTGCGACATCAATGTTGGGCCGAGCTCGGAGATGTCGGAGGATTCGTCGAGGGCTCGGTCTGACTCTTCGCGTAGAAGTTGGAGTTTGGCCTGGAGGCCGCGGATGCCGGTGGATAAGGAGTTGAGTTTCCTCATTTGAGACCTCCAGCGTTCGCGACCTGGAGTTAGTGGCACTTTGGGTGTTGGTGGGGTCGGGAATGCTATAGAGATTCGTGTTAGCAACAACAACGCAACAAGGAGACCTCGCAATAGAGACGTATGCAGAGTGTAACTCACATTCTTCCTGACTTAACACGGAACTAAGTCGCTCGTACGCATGGCTCGTATTCTGACGCAAAGAGATCAACGCCTCGACAGCAGTAGTCCAACGCATCAAGTCGTTCCCATCGGTGTTCGCATCAAGCGCCAGTAGCGCACAAAGGAACATCTTCCGAATCGTGAGGAACCTAGCGGCCAAGACCTTGAGCGTGCGTAACGACTCGGCATCGTCAAACTCTTCCTCGGAATAGCCCCGCTTCGCGTCCGAAATGTCGAAGTCGGAGATGTCATAGATATCGAAATACTTCTCGAGGTCAAGCTGTTCAGAGAAACCTTTGACAACGGTGGTCGCCTGGGAGTAGACAGGCAGAGTTTCCGCGTAGCATGTCTTCAGCGCCCTGCGCAGACGAAGGCATTTTCGGCTTTGGGATCGGTCTTCGATTCGGCTGATGGGAGGCAGGGGGGCGCTTCTGTGACTACGGATTAGTATAAGAGCCTCCAACGTCTAAACATGGGGACCACGAGGTTGTACACCATGGCTAACGTACATTCTATAACCGCGAGAGACCAGCTCAACCTCCTGAATCAGGGATAGGGCCGCCCCGCTAGCACTATCGAGGCTCTGTGACGCGGACACGAATGACGAGACCTCGGAGATGGCCTGGTCTCTCCGGTACTTGACCCATTGCCTCTTCAAGTATATCGGGCCGACTACTGCCGCCAAGGCGATCAAAAGAGCGAGGAGGAATAAACGTCTCTTGTTTAGACTGGTATAGCCACCGGCAGCTAGCCAGGCCGCAAGGAAAGCAGCCACCACGGCGCCCGTTACGGAGACGAGAACCGCCGGAGCCGGGGGTAGCTCCTCTCCTGGGGTCTTGCTGGAGTTCGCATCGTGGGTGCTCGTCAGGTAAGCGTTCTGGCCGAAGCCTGCATGGCCTGTTAAGAGTTGAGAGGCGACGATTATATATCGGAACTGCTCGAGGAATTTGGCGTTGTCGGCTCTATCGATCCGAGAGGTGACGACGGACTAAGTCGGAGACGAGTTAGAAAACGAGTGGCACATGTGGATAGTTCCATAGAGTCGTTCCGCCTTACCGAATACCTGGACTTGAGGCTGCGGAGAGGCGACCTCTTTGGTATCTCCAGTCGTATAGGTGGTGGCGCGTTAGATCGGAATCTGGACCTGACGGTTGGTCGCCCCTTGGGAGCGAACCCGGGACTCGACGGTGGTGAGGAGGAAAAATCGGGTTCGAGATCGGGAGTCGGCCAGTCTGAGGCGTCGGCCTCGCCCTCCCCTATGGTTAGAAACAGCCAGGTTAGTTCGTTCGGTTCCTTGCAGCTTGCAGCAGGCTCCGGCTGGGGCTTGGTGACGTGTCGCCTACCTATTAGATAGTCGGCGAGAGGCGTGTGGTCCTGCACCACAGTCTCCATTTATTCTGCTGCGATGACGAGAGTGGGAATACGGAGGGACAAAGGAGAACGAGCGTGTATGTCGAAGAGGTGGGTTTTATTAGTGTACGGTTGTTATCGCGACTCCATCTGACGGGCCCAGGATCGATTATCGCTTCTCGAATTAGTGCCGCTTTCGGTGAGGACTTGGTTTGAGAGTGACAGGTTTGACAGTGAATCAGAAATTATAAGCCTGTCTCGCGACGGCGCTCGTAAATGTAGTAAGGTTTCAACTGGGATCGAAGGGGCGTAGAAGATTATAATTTATCGTGGCATATGATGGGGGTTGTCTGCTGAGACACGAAGGAAAGAGGAGCAAGGCGAAGCGAGGGAGAAGCGACAGCGAGATGTTGCTGTTTGCTTCCAAGTATCACGGGAAGTCGGACTACGCTTTGCTTTTCGCCTAAGTCTCCCAATGTAGGTGATACGCGGCCTCGGGGAATGTCAAGTGGCGAGACGGGACATGCTAGAATCGCCGACAGCTAGAGAAGAAAGGCACTTGAGGGAGGGAGGTGGACGGGTGGCTTGTGACCACCGGAGAGTCGGATTCGCGGCGACGTGAAGAGATGACGGCAACAGCCTCTATTAGGACGAGCTTCTCTTTTTGTTGCTTTTGGTTGCTCGGGGTCTAGGAATGTTTCTAAGATTCCTTGTTTCGATCAGTTCTTCTCAGCTTCTTCTCCAAGCAAACTCAGGAATGATGGACCACGCGGCGAAGATCAGGGTCGCATTGACGCAGCTTATTATGGTTCATCTCCCTTTCACCTGGCGTCGTCCCGTATTTCAGGAGGATGGCTATTAGAAATTGACAAGGGCTGGCTTCGCCGAGATTGGATGGTAGGTCTCTGGGGTCTTCTTCCAGGCCTCCCGCTGTAAATGTTCCAACGCTCGAGACCCACTGCACTGGGCTGGACCTTGCACGCTCCTTCCGTGGGGTCCTTTGTATTCCCTAATTAAACTACATGCTTACGTATTATCCCAGTAATAATTCTCCATTGTTGTGCCTTCCCCGTCCCGGCAAAATGCATTGTTCTCCCGAAAAGTAGCCGTGCTTAATCCGAATTATGCGACGTAAGGATCAAGCTTCAGCAACACTTCGTGATCGCGATATGGAGGAAGCTCTGCATATGGCATCCGACATCTTCTCTGCGACATACCCGGGAGGCGTTAAAGCTCGGCTTTGTAACTAAGGCCAAATCTTTTGACATCTCACTACTCAAAATACCGTACCATCAAACCTCCGCCAATCCTTAGCTTCAAGTCCGTAGCTCCTGGAGCTACCCACCCATCGCGATGTCTGCCATCGAGCGAGAATACCAAATCTCGCCCATCGTTACCGATTCCGTCGTCCACAACACCAAGGTAATATCTAACAACCCCGCCTCCTACCCTCCGCCGAGAATGGGATTTTCGCTAACCCCACACGTCCACCACTCCAGACCCTCTCCAACTTTCAAAGTCTCACGGCCTCCCTCTTCGGCGTCACAGCTGGCATCCTCGGCCTTGAATCCTACTCCGGTTTCCTCTTCTACTTCATCTTTACTGTCATTGGAATTCTATTCTTCCATATCTTCCGCATAGCGCCGAGTGCCCGCGCCGCAGGTCTTTCCTTCTTCGACACTAGCGAGTATTTCAAGGGTCCTCTTGACTTCTGGACGAGCGGGTTTATGGCTGGGTTGCCCGGGTATATATTGACGTGGACCTTATTTTACGGCCTTGTGAGGGCGTGAGGGTGGAAAGAATCAGTTCTTGAATCGTATATATATGCGGTTCTTGTGCGAACCTCACGGGTTAAAACTATATTGTCTCTTTTCGGCGTTAGGTTACGGCTTGTAATATGTTGACTGTTACGATAACCTTGAATAATAGATGAGATGGCTTCGGGTTAAACGGGACGGCAAACGCCTAAAGCAACATGTGTATGGCGCATTGCAAATGACAGACTTTTTTCTACTGAAAATATCACAAATACGATAAGGTGTGGTGTAAGTTGTACGCAAAAACGAAAGGCAAAAAATACGCTTCAAAACAAAGAACATTCCCGTTACAGGAACCAGACACCATCTCCCCGCCTAGTCTAGTCGGCTATTTCAACAACCTTGCCAACCAAAGCATCAAGACCCGATCTACCCCCCTCTAGCACTAGAATCTGCGAACCAAGCTCTACCCATTCCCGGCTAGATAATATATCAAGGGACACCTCGACTCCAGCAGATTTCGCTCCATTTCCTGCGTGCTCAATACCGTCTAGGTGGTCGTCAAGCTTGAAAACGTCGTCCACATCTTCACCGGCATCGTCCTTGGGACGGGCCTCTGCTACGCGCACTACCTTCGCCGCCGTGCGCACACTAGCGACGTAGATGGACACGACATTTCCCACTGCCAGTGACGCCGTTCTGGGGTCTTGGAACAATGCGGTGAGACCACTTGCAGCCTGCAGCGAAATTCCGGTTTTCACCATGTGATGGGATGGCACGGCAATCACCATGCCCTTGCGGATACGCTGCATATTTTCCGGTTTGTCGAGAACGACCCCGATAGAACCAACTTGCCCGGCCTCAAGGGTATTAACCGGCAAGCGGAGGTTGCGGATGCTGACTACGGTAGCATCGTGCCATTCGCCCTTGATCTTTGATGCAGACACAGCATTCCTGATGGCGAGCTTGGCAAGCTCGGTGGCACCCTGGTGGGCCGCCGTAAGCGCGGAGTAGCTACCCGGAGATGGCCGGTCTTCCGGCCGTTGTTCCTCAGAGTCGTCGTCTTCCTCCGGCGGGAAGGGGCCTACCACCACGCGGTGCCCGAGGTGAATGTCTCCGAAGCGCAGGTATCCCGAAACGACAGTTCCCTCATCGACTTGATCAACATACCCTGCAGAAACCGGGGCATGCCTTGCCGGGAGATTGTACTTCTCTTCAATATGGAAAAGGGTAACTGGCTGCTCGGGGTTGAGCACCGGACCAGTGAAGTCTTGAGCGGTCGGAGTGGGTGGCATCGGCAGGTTTGCGAGTAGAGCATGCACGAGCCCGATTCCTTTGCCCATGACCGAACTGGTGAGAACTATGGGGACGTGATCAACCGGCTGGTCCATCTTGTTGACAACAGCTTGAATTTTCCTGATGTCATCGGCAGGCATGTGAGTTAAATTAGAATGACATTCCTGGCCGGTCCGTATAAGATGAGGGTCGCGGCCGGCCGCCTTGACTGCGTTCATGACTCGCTCCAAGATAGGCTTAATCACTGAAATCCCCGACACGTCGCCTTTAGTAAGTAATACGGCGAGTGGGATTCCGAGTTTGAGGCAGAGGCCGAGATGCGCAGCCGCTGCATTTAACGACTGTTCTCCCTCATGCGCATTGGCCCCGTTTACTCCAACAGCGAAATCCTTGTCATCGGCTGCGATGCACAAAATGATCCAATGAGGCGCCCAGCCTACAAGCCCCCTCAAGATGGTTCGACGGAATCTTGTTGCTCCGGCCGAATCGGAGACAAACACTAGACGTCCGTTTTCGGCACCATCGTGGATATTAATCCAAGACTCAATATCAGGGCGACCAAAGTTGAATATCTCATCTTCTTTGTATCCGATGAGCTCTTGAGCGACTGAACTTGTCACCCCCGATGCAACCTCATGTCGATGCTTGAGAAGTCCTAGGCGACTGCTACCGGCTCCATTGTCAAGAGTGCCTGTGGAAATAGTGCCGAGTAAAGTCGACTTGCCCGCGGTCGATGGCCCCGTCAGAGTTACCCTTAACTGATCTGTAGTTGACCGCACAACTGCCGAGGCTGAACCATCCTGGTGAGGGTTCGGTGAGTGCGTCGCAGGGCTGAGTCCGTGATCGGGGATGACAAGAGCCTCACAGACCCAAAGCTTCTGATGTTGCAGGGGTGATGTCGAAACACTTGTAGGGTGGTCATCAAGTAGATGTTCATCATCACAGAATTCGCAGTGTCCGACCTCAACCAACCGAAGGATCCTCACATCACAGCCGAGGCTAGCAGCCATGTTTCGAAGGACCAGGATGCTCTCATCCATCTCGTCCTTGGTCAGTCCCACGAATGTGCCATCATCAGAAACTCCTATTTCATACAGTGCGCCTTGAGATTCCTCAAGACCCACAGGCAATTTTTCTGGCTTTACGAGCTGACTGGCGTCGACGATATCCTCGGGCAGCCGGGGAATGAGAATGTCACGGCGCGAGCTCGCGACATGGTTCGGAGAGGATTGCTTCAGCCTCCAAAGCAGCTGAGTGGTTAGGTGAGAAAGACGCTGCTGGCGACTCTGGCTGGAGGCTGACTGCGGAGGAGGCGGTGAAATTGAAGTCTTCGTTGTTGAAGGCACAGGTCTCGCCTGTACTGAGCCGGAGATATGGGGCGCAGTGCTTATGTGGCTGTACACCCTTCTTGGCCTCAGCAGAAGATGCAACTTGTACTCGATTGGGCCTTCCTGGGGCTCTGGCCCGAGCCTCGAAATTCCATAATCTGAAAGAGGATCTGGTTCGGGAACATTGTGCAAGTCCTCATCGGCAGCGCTGGGTTTCGGGCTACTAGACTTGCTGTCCGAGACTTCGGATGGCCTCCATGGGGAAGCAACACGGGTAGGCTCAACAAACGAGAAGAGTGAGGCCATCGCAGATTAGACCGTTCTTCCAGAATCTCCTTGAATTGAGGTCAAGTCGTGAAGGCCAAGACAATCTGGTGATGAGAGCGTAGGATGATGGCTGGGAGTTGGGTGAGAGTTGGGTGATGGCGTTTATTCAGTATACTTCAATATGCGTCTCATATGAGATCTGCGTAAGTCGGAAAGTAGAGGTAGTGGTGGGTTAGAGCATGTATCCGTGTTTTCATTTTTGCTTGACTATGGCGAGAGCAGCGGTGATGGGGAGGTCGCTTTGGCTGGGATGGATGAGGATACCGCTAATTTGAGTCGGCGCACAACCAAGATATGAGCAGATATAGGCAGAGGACAGTTTCACTGAGAGAATAGATCAAGCGAGTCCATCGTCAATAATAGGAAGGGTAAAGAAAGGATACGAGGAAGCGGGAGATGGACGACGCTACGATCCTCTTCAACGTTGTCGAGATGTTGGAGTCGACGTCGAGCGATGCGATGACACATTGATCTTGGCAAGGCCAGCTGACATTTAATTGTCGGCAGCTGTCAGACACTAGTCTCACGCATTCATGAATGTACTTCGTACTCGAGAATCCCAATTGATTGATGCCTGCCTCTGGCTTAAAGTGCGGGCACGTTTGTGGGGCCTGCCATCCCCACTTCACTGGGAACCAAACGCTACTTTCGTCAAGGCCCCTGAAATAAAACCGAGAGTCTGAGCTGCACGCTGTGATCACTTGGTGCACATCAAGCTTATCCGCAAAGATTACATTACTTCGTACGGGGTACTGCTCTAGAGCCCCAAGAAACGGAAAGATATTTTCGCACCGCAGACTGAAAAGACAATCACAGTTGTATGGAGAAGGGCCACGATCAAAAAGAGCCATCTGTCCTGCCAGTCTGAGCCACCAATGTTCTTCGTACCTTCTTACGAAGTGTTGACGCTACTACGTAAAAAGGCTGAACGGCTGAGGTCACTAAGCCACTCTCATCGGGCACCAGCGCTAAGTACCCATCCTCCTTCTGTCGTGCGACGGAGTACCTCATACTTCCAATCATACTTTGGGCTTGCCCATCATCCCAGCAGCATGTGCAAGAGTGAAACCCCACCTTGACCGTCTCTCCGCCACTTTCTTGCCTCCTGTTTCGATACGGCGTTGTAGCGGGAAATACAAGTGCACCATTGGGCCTCGCTCTCCCCTTAACGCTTATATCCTCGAGCAGTATGTTGTCTCTTTCAGAGTTACGACGCATTTCGTAGGACTTTATATTTCCTAGAGCTCTTCCTTTCATCTTCGGAATACCAACAATACGATCGTCTCTCCAGTTTTGCCACATAGCGATATACACTTCGCCCCTTCTCTTCGCATTATCGTATCTGCTTTCAAGGCCCGGCTATCCTCCCCTCGCCTCGCCAGCGATCCCTCCGTTTGAAACCGTTCCAGTCCTCGCCATCGGCTTTAAACCGCTGACCCCCTCGATCGACGCTATTCCGTCCATCGATTCAGGCGAAACTCGACATATATAGATCTCTTCGAACCCTGTCCACCCCTTTTCCCCTCTTTTCCACGATGAAGAAGTTCGGTTTCTCGAGGAAGTCCGACAAGGCTGCCGGCTCAGCATCCGACAACCCCTACGCTCAGCAACCCCCCGCCGAAGACCCATATTCGAACGGATCTCAGTCTAACAGCCAAAGCTCCATGGGTCCTCGGCCTACTCCGGGCGGCCTTCCCAACGGCCCACGCGGAGGTCTCCCCTCAGGGCCACGAGGCGGCGGTGGTTTCGGTGGACCTCCCGCTCCACGGCCTGCAGCGCCTCAACAGTCTAATAGCTTCGGAAGTTCAGGATACGGCTCAGGATCCGGGTCTGATAAGTACGGACCCGGTGGCGGATACGGCGGTCCTGCCGCCTCACGGCCTGGGGCGCCCCAGCAGTCTAGTAGCTACGGAGGGTCAGGATACGGATCTGATAACACCGGATCCGGTGGAAGATACGGCGGACCTCCCGCCCCACGATCCGGACCCCCCCAGAGGTCTAACAGCAATGGAGGCGCGGGATACGGATCGGATAGGTACGGATCCGGTGGTGGGTATGGCGGCAACCGATACGAGAATGGCAGCGGGAGGACTCCGTCGTCCACGGGACCTTCTTCCTCTTCCCGCCCCGGTGGCTACGGCGGAATGGGTAAGAGCGATTCCGACCGCTACGGCGGGCGCGGTAATTCTTCTCAACAAGATTCGCAATACAGCTCCGCACCATCGGGAGGCTCCGCTGGCCGATATGGGGATGGAAACCTGGCTCGAACTGACAGCTCGTCCACGGAGGTCAACCGCAGCGACCTCTTCGGTGGTGCACAGAACCGCTACGCTCCTGATCGGGGCAACGCTTACGCTTCAAAGTCAGAAGGTGCCCAGGGAGACCGATACGGCAATGGAAACCTGGCCCGAACCAACAGCTCGTCCACGGAAGTCAATCGTAGCGACCTCTTCGGTGGTGCGCAGAGCCGCTACGGTTCTGGTCAGGGCAGTACTTATGGGGCAAAGTCAAAAACTGCCCAGGACGACCGATTCGGAAGCGATCGGTTTGGGCAATCGGGGCAGTCTGCAGTGTCTGGCGTCGACTCTGGAGCGTATGGTGGTTATGGAGAACAGCGAGAGCTTACCGAAGAAGAGCTGGACAACCAGGCTGTCCAAGACACTATGAGCAAGACGAGCCAAACTCGAGATGCCACCATCCAATCCCAGGACAGATCCCTCCAGATGGCGTATCAGAGCATCGAAGTCGCCCGAGGTACACTTGGCCTCATAGGAACCCAAGGAGAGAGGCTGCAAAATGCGGAACGCAACATGGATCTTGCAGACAATTACAATGCTGTGGGTCTTGATAAAGCAAAGGAGTTGCAAACTGTCAATCGAAGTATGTTCGCCGTGCACGTCGCGAATCCATTTACGGCCAAGAAGCGTGCCGCGGCTCGAGACCAAGAGGTGATGGAACGTCACCGTATGGAAAAGGAACAGCGAGAGGAGACTAGGCGGAACCACTACCAGGAAGCCCGGTCAGTGGAGACTTCGCTTAGGAATATGGACATCAATGAGCGGAATAACACATTCTACCCTCAAGTCCCAAGAGAGAAGAACAAGTACCTCTTCCAAGAAGAGGGTGCTGAAGAGGAGGAGAAGGAGGAGATCATCCATCATAAGCTCAATGAACTAGGGGGTGCTCTAGGTACTCTGCACTCATTGGCGGTACAGACTGGTGAAGTCGTCGACCAGCAAAACCGGGTTATTGACAGGATTGCTGAAAAGGTAAGCCGTACTCTCCTTGTACGACTCTGGAATATGGGGCGCGGACCCTGGCTGACCTTCTTCTTTAGACGGATCGTGTAGATTACGGTGTGAGGAGGAACAGAAACGAGCTGGACAAAATCCGATAAGGCTTAGGCCAAGAGTATTGATCGCGTCGTGTTGTTGGAAGGCCCAGCGTCGCCTTCAGAAAGCTTGGAGTTGCTTTGAATCCATCCGCCACTGCTATTTCAAATATAGTTTTTTTTTTCTTTCCCAAGGCGGTTATTCACCTATGAATTCCCAGTAGAGTGCACATTGATATAAGCCACGGACAATTCTCTCTGCTCTGATATCAGCACTTCGTACTCTTCATCGACATCTAGACGGCCTTGGTCGGTGGCTCATTGATCAATGCTGTAGCACAAAACAGTGCCGCACCTGCAGTGAGTGTTAGCTGCTAGGTGTGGTTAAATGCGCACTGTGCGACCACTCCTACCACTTCGAAAAAAAAGAAAAAAAAAAAAAACTTCACTCTAGCTTCTTAGACTCTTAGACCTGCTCCCGTGTGTCCCATGACGGAGACTCCCCAAAACGGTAGACATTATGACGGACAACTCAAGGGCACTGAAAAGACGAAAAATTAACGGCTCTGGATCAGTTGGAATTTCGAGATGCCAGAATAAACCCGAGGCTCAGCATCCGCAACCAACACATGATCCCTCCATCCGAGCTGAAAGGATGGAGATTCCCCCAAAGGATCGGAAGAGTCATGCGCAGGATGACATCCGGTATCGTAAGCATAAGAATTCGATACAGCCGTCAAGATGGACCGATGACCCAAAGCTCCTGAAGGCGAGAAAAGAACTCCCAATATGGGGCTATCGAGCTCAGATCCAGAGCGCCCTGCGGCGGAGTGACCTTCT
Organism: Scedosporium dehoogii; assembly: GCA_002812735.1. Classification (NCBI taxonomy): domain Eukaryota; kingdom Fungi; phylum Ascomycota; class Sordariomycetes; order Microascales; family Microascaceae; genus Scedosporium; species Scedosporium dehoogii. The sequence continues at coordinate 12,129 of PGIR01000049.1, read as the reverse complement.
CATCATTGTGGGAGAGACAGGTTCGGGCAAAAGTACACAAACACCCCAATTTCTCCTTCGCGAGTCATGGTGTCGCAGGCAAACTAAGACGGTTAAGCTTGATGAGGACGGTACGAAACGCCAGGCTGAAGTCGGCGGGATGATTGCTGTTACGCAGCCTCGCCGAGTCGCCGCAACGACTCTGGCCCACCGTGTATCGCAAGAGGCTGGGTCTCCTTTGGGCAAGTCAAGCAACGGCCTTGTTGGTTACTCCGTGCGCTTCGACCACAATGTTCCAAAGGGGACTAAGATCAAGTTCATGACGGAGGGAATGCTTCTGCAAGAATTGCTTCGAGACCCTCACCTACGACAGTACAGCGCCGTCATTGTCGACGAGATTCACGAAAGAAGCATCGATGTCGACCTTCTGTCCGGCTTTCTAAAGCAGATCCAATCCAGCGACCTTAGTGGCCGTGGTGGAGTGCCGTTGAAAATTGTCGTTATGAGTGCGACGGCAGACGTGGAGGGAATCCAGAATTTCTTCGCTCATGGGCACAGCACCCAGGATACTCCACAGACAGTTCCTGATGACGCAGAGCCCAAGTCCATGGAACTGCTTCACATTCGCGGCAGACAATATCCTGTCCAAATCTCTCATGCGCCAAAGCCTGTACCTGATCTTCAGGATGGCCTTGTGCGCTCTATATTCAAGCTCCACACAGAAGAGCCATTGCCCGGTGATATTCTCGCCTTTTTGACTGGGCAGGAGGAGATTGAGTCCGCGCAGCGACTGATAGAAGACTATGCGGCGACATTGGCTTCGAACGTACCCAAAGTCAAAGTCCTTCCTCTCTTCGGTCAATTATCCATCGAGGCCCAGCATGCGGCGTTCCAGCCTGTCAAGGAGCCTTTTACAAGAAAAATAGTCCTTGCGACTAATATTGCGGAGACATCTGTCACTGTGCCGGGAGTACGTTACGTTGTGGACTGTGGAAAAGCCAAAGTCAAGCAGTTCCGATCTCGTCTTGGACTCGAGTCCCTACTCGCAAAGCCGATATCGAGGTCATCCGCAATTCAGAGATCTGGAAGAGCTGGTCGAGAGGGGCCAGGGAAATGTATGAGGCTATACACCCAAGACGGCTTTGAATCGCTCGCAGAAAGAGACCTCCCGGAAATCCTACGCAACGACGTACTTGGCGCCGTCCTAACTATGAAAGCGTGCGGAATAAATGATATTCAGTCTTTTCCATTGATGGATAGGCCCGATACCGAGGCCATACTAAAAACCCTGAGCTATTTGCATTCTCTCCGCGCTATCACGGATAACGGAGAAATCACGGACATTGGCAGGAGGCTCGCTAGATTCCCCATCTCAGCTTCTTTCGGCGCCGTCTTATTAGCTGCCGCCGAGCCGGAGTTCGACTGTGTCCTCGAAGCCATCGACGTCATCTCATGTATAACCTCAGGAGAAGACATATTCCATCGCCTTCTCTCTGAAGAAGACCAGGAGCAAGTGGAGGAGACGCGGAAGGAACTTTATCGCCGCGAAGGTGACATCCTCACCTACTTGACCACTATGCAGCAATACACGACAGAGCATGCAGACCGTGTGCAGTGGTGCAAGAAGAGGCGCGTCAACATTCGCAACATGAGAATGGCCGTCAACATCAGGAGGCAACTTCGCGGCCTCTGCCTCAAGGAAAAGCTGTTGGATGAGGCGCCCCCCCCAGATCCTCAACCCTTTGAGCCGTTGCCACCTGACCGGGCAGAGAGTCTGCTCAAGTGCTTTCTAAGGGGCTTCGTTTCAAAGACGGCACTGTTGCACCCCGATGGAAGCTATGTTACAATCCATGGAAAACATACCGTCGCAATACACCCGTCGAGTGTTTTGCATGGTGTTAAGAGAGAGGCAATTATGTTTCTGGAGCATGTCTTCACGCAGAAGAGTTACGCGAAGAAGGTTAGTGCCATTGAGGCACCGTGGATAGTGGAGGAGCTCGAAGGGAGCTCAGGGTCTTTGGGACCATAGATTTAGATACACTCAAAAAATTTTTTGACAGTTATATGCAGAGAGCCTCAGTGTTGACAACCCTTCGTGCACCAGTACGCCTGGCACGCCCGGTCTCGCAGCAAGAATCCATCGTGTTGATGGTGTCAGCGACACCGTGTCTTTTGTAACTGGCACAGTACACCAGACAGCTTTGCGAAGTGAATTTAGTCATCACTGGTCCGAGGATATGAACGACCTCTCGCATTTCTTCACATTTCCTCCTATAAGAGCACGATCTCACCCACGTAAACTCTCACGCATATTCATTTCATCTTGACAATGAGGCAAATACAAGCCATACGGAGAATATCAACGGGTGCCATAGGTGGGAATGGTCTCCAACCTGCGTTGAGGGCGTTGCTGCCCCCGATTCAATTATACCGGCGGCTTCTACGCGCCCATAGGAAACATCTCCCTCGAGATATGAGGTTGCTCGGTGACGAGTACATAAAGGCCGAGTTCAGGGCACATAAAGATGCGGAGAATCCGGCACATGTGGTCAGTCTCGTTCACCGAAAGGCACACCCAGATTGAGGAGAGTGTGTCTGTGCTAATGTTGGATGTGGAATGATGTCCTTAGATCACTTTCTTGACGGAGTGGCAGCTTTATGCTCAAAAGATAGAGGGGAAGTCGTGGAGAGGGGAGAAACTCGACTCTAAAGTCGTGGAGAAGATGACAGGTAAGTGTGTTTCTTGGCGTGAGCTGCTTAGTTTCCAATCTGCGTCTCGATCTGCAAATACTAGAACGGACCCATAGATCAAGAGTCGAATTACTGACGAACATGGGCATGATAGATGAGCAGATGCAGCAGCTTTATGAGCTGATGCAAACGATACGCGAAGGGGAGGGTGAGGGAGGCCCGGAGCACAGTAATTGAGGCTCCCTTCCAAGCGACAAAAACAACGCCTGTCTGGGGATGAGAAAAGTGGTTTACTAGAGCTGTACACTAGGTATATATAGATTATCTTCGGGTTTAAGAGTTCATCTAGCATCTAGCAATTTTGGTATCATTATCATCTCGATCTAAACTATTCCCACTACATTCATTAGAAGGTGAAAGTATATGGCAACTCGGCATACGGCCGGTATTTTCCAACCTGTTCTTCATAATTTCTTGCCTCTTCTTCTTCTTCCTTGCTAGGAGGTGGCAGACGCGGAAATCTTACCCGGCGTTGTCTGTTCGATTCCTCAAGAATAGTCACCAGCCATGCTGCCGTTCCTATTGTTACAAAGTGTTCCATTGACAACACCCTTTGGCGCCAAGTATAGCACTCTTTCATCAAAACCCCCGCCTGATCGGCGTCACCCAACTTTACCGTGGTTAGCGCAAGTCTGAAAAGGATGGTTGGCGTGAACATGCTCCGATCTCCCAGGGTTGCCCTCGCAGTGGCCAGAACTTTGGCCAGCGTCTCCTGCGCTTCTTTGAATTTTGCCTGCTTGAAGTAGGCCCAGCCTAAGTCGCATCTCGCGAACAAAGCTTCGATATGGGCAGCACCATAGGTGGCCTCAAACTCCTCGGCGAGTTGCGTGAGAGGCTGTTCCATCGCGCTCGCACGACCGAGCTGTATCCGGATGAAACATAGCTCGCGCAACATTCGGAGAGCCTTGTAGGATTTTGGGTTACGCCTCATCCGGCCTTCGTACACCTCCTCAGCAACTATCTCCGCATCCCCCCATCTCAGTTGATACTGGTAGATTAATGATTGTCTCTGTTTGGCGTTGAGATACCATGCTGAGCCATCACTCTGCCATCTGAGAACAAGGTTAACTATTCCGTGGGCTGATGGGAATACCATGTGGTAGAGGTATAGAGTAGCAATGTCTAGGCAGGCTCGGTAATGCGCGATTTTAGCATTGGCCGGATCATCAGACACCTCCAATCTCTCAGCGGTTTCGAGGAGGGTAACCAGTGCCTTATCCCATCTAGCTAGAGCGATGTATAACCTTCCGAGCTGAAGCATAACTTCGAGCGTGCGAGGATCGTCTCTGCCAAACTCATAGATGCGTTCCTCGAGGATCTGATCGAGGACAACCGCACACTCCTCCCACTGCCCGGCTCGATTGAGAGCCGTTGCAAATTTCCTATCCATCTCTGATTTCCGAGTGAAATCGATATCATCATGGTATTCCACACCGTAGGCCTGGACAGCCCTCATATGTGGGACAAGGCGTGGCAACATTCGGCCTTGTAACGTGTGAGTAGGGGTAAAGACCGAGCCAAAAAGTATACTGCGCGCTACCTGGTGATAGATTTTGAAGGTGATCGGTGTCATGCGATCCCTGGCCCAGGAGTGCACAAGGCTATGCATAGACAGTGTTCGTCGTTCCCATTCCGGGTCGTGGGTAATGAGTGAGTAGTTTTGCAGAATGAGGAGCCCTTGGAATAGGAATTTGAAATCGAAGGTACCATCCTCGCACAGCCCAAGGAAACACCTCTTCGTGGCCGTCGAAGAATCTGAGGATCGTTGCTCGAACGGCGCCTCGTGGCTAGCGTAGAGCGCGGGGGTGATCTCCTCAAATCGCTTCTGCTCATGTAGAAAGTACGAAGCGAGGTGAAGAATATCCATAAACATACCTTCACTATGGTAAAAGCAGAAGGTATTAAGAAATTGGAGAGCGCATCGGAACGCCGAAGCAAGTGACGTGTCACTGCGAGACATGGCCTCGAAATGGTCGATGGTGGTCTCAAACGAGGCATAGACGCCCTTGTTACTCAAGACGGCACCACAGTAGAGCGGGCTGTTAAACAACTCTTTCTTACGGACGCGTAGCTTTGCCTGGTATTCTGCAATAGAACAACCTTGGTTACGAATGTATGACCCGGCCTGGTCCAAAGCTAAAGGAAGAGATCCGAGTTCGATAACGAGTCTTTCCGCCTCGGCACGGACTTCCTCGGCTTCGTAGTCAAGATGGGCGGATCGAATCAAGAGCTTGATCGAATCATTGACATTCATCTCCACGACATTGGCCTCGGCTATACATGGCCCCTTGGGAGGCAAACCGCGGTTTCGGCTGGTGAAAAGAATGTTTCCCCTTTCAGGGTTCGGGAGATATGGAGAGACGTCTCCATCGTCGTAGTTGTCCACGACTATAAGCCAGCTTTCTTCCGTCGTTTGTAGCCAGGACTTGATCGAGTTAGGGCTAGCGGCCCCATTTTGTCCAGGAAAAATAGAGGTCGATATATGTTGAAGACTCCGGAGTATCGTGGATTTGTTCGAGGCATCAATCCAAAAAATATGGGAGAATCTTTCCTCTGATATTAGCACGGGTGTAGAACCTGATATAGTATTTTTTTTAAAAAAAAAACGTACCGATCCTCGAACTGGGCCATAAAGCGGAGGGCGATTTGTGTCTTGCCAACACCACCTATTCCCCAAAGCCAGAAGTCTCTCCTTGGAGAAGATGCTGGGTCACGAGGATGGAAGAACTTATCCATTTGCTCAAGAATATCCTCACGGCCAGTAAAGAGTGAACTGGATACTTTCCGGTCGCCTGGAGTATCCATCATATGCATGGACTGTGAAGGGGTAATTGTATGACCTACAAAGAGTTAGAGCCGATGCATTGGTTTGGGGGAGGGGGAGGGGAAAGGAGTAATAATACAGGCTGCCTTGAGAGGGATCTGATGCTTGTACTTTTCCTTCAATGCCACGACAACCTTGTCGATTGCTATGGAGACATTGGGAATGCTGAGGTACTTCTCTGTCGCCTGCTTTAGCGCAGACATCTTCTTGTACTCATGGATCCTGATCCTGCCCAGTTCTTCGGAAGGAGGTAGAGAGAATCGATAGTATGAATGGGGGCAGTCTTCGAACTGGCGCATTAATTCAACATTCGGGCCCTCGGGGTCGGTGAGGAAGTCGGTTGTCATTCGCGTAATCTCGCCAATGTTGTAGGTCATCCCGAGACGGCCCTTCGATTCCGGATCGAGAGAAGGGGGCCTCTGCCCGGTCCCTATACTAACAAGACAACCCAACGGCCGGTCGTCACCGAAGTACGACTTGGCTTCGTTGAGCACAATTCTCGAAGGATTGTTCCACTTGACGGCGCCATCGATGAAGGTCTGAGCCCGATTCCCGGATCCGAGCTTGGCGGGTTTGAAAATGATTGGCGCTGCCGTAGTTGCCCTCGCTGCCTCCCATATCTGACAGTCCCTAGCTTCTCCTAGGCCCCTGTAAGTGCGGAAAAGAGTCGGAGTGTTTTCATCTCCACCCTTACGCAAAGCGACCACAAATGCTGATCCCGTCTCCTTCTCATTTTCAAGGTCTAGCATGTGAGTTCCGCGCTGGCGAGTGTTAACGGTCTCCTTGATGCATGCCTCAAGGGCGCTCTCTCGAAAGCTTTTGTCGAATCGCCGGTTTTCCTTCTTAAACACTTTTTCCGCCAATTTTTCATACTCGTCTATCACTTCCTGAGTGTTCATGCGCAGGCGGCCGAGCATAATGGCCATCAAGCTATCTAACGTTTAGCTTTTGGAACCTCGCTGCCTGCATAAAGAGAGATAAAGAGAGACGGGGTTGTACATACCCGCCAGTACTTGTGCCTCCTATGAGATGAAAGTGATCACAGGGCTTTGGAAGCTCAGAAAGGCCGCAAACGTCTTGCAATCTTTTCATGATCTCGTGAAGAATCACGGCCTCTGAGATTCCCCGGATTCCGCCTCCATCTTGTCTATGTGAGCTACAGTTGCCACAGGAGAAAAACACAGCTTAAGATGAAAGTCTTACCTAGGGAGAGGAGGAAGACAGGGTCGCCAACATCTTCTGCCTCGTCGTCCATCCCGACTCACGATTGCATTAGAAGAGGAAAGGCATTAAGAAGCCATATAATCGGATTCGTTCTAGTCCAAAAACATCGTCATATCACAGAGAGGAGGGGGGGCATTGCTATATATCTGCGGGCTCGTGTTCCCGGATGAAAAAAGCATTGATGTAGCCAGCAGTAGCGGTCGCCACCCTGGCCTATGCGTGAGGCGCAATAAACGCCAACAGTCTGGTTCGGTTAAGAACACTGCCACTGAAAGGACAACGCAAACACCCTTTGAATCAATCATCGTCCTTTGCTCGGTTTCACCAATCTGCAGGACTGATTGGGCCGATGGGCCCATTTCTGCCTGGAAGGTCGCCCTGCATCAATGCATCGAAGTGGATACTGGCTTTCCATTTTGACCAGTCTTCCTCTTGAGTTGTCAGTCTCACAAGAGGTCGGGTTCATTGGCGTGAGATTCTTGTGATAGGAAGCCTTTATTTCTTTGTTCTTGGTTGGGTTTATACGCGCGTCCGGGGAGCTAGTTTCAACATTCAAGGGCTTCAATTCCATGCCCGTTTATGTTTGAAGTGGGTTGGGAATAGAACAGGCAAGAAATTTGGCTGGGTCGTGCCTGCCATCTTCGCAATTAGTCAAATACCTCCACGGGTACGAAGTACATTAGACAAACACTTCAAATCTTGCTCAATGACCTAAACTTCACAACCAAATGCGCCCTCCATGGATTTCCGGCCTTTCAGTCTCCCGAGCCGTCGGCCGGCATTTTCGGGGCAACCTATCCCGGCCGTTTACGACGCTCGGAATTGAGACCTCTTGCGATGATACCTGCGTCGCCGTCCTAACCACCGATCCAAACCACCGCGGCGCCTCACTCGCCTTCAATGCGAAGCGCACCTCTGACAACCGCCGATTCCGCGGCGTGTTTCCGCCAACCGCCCTAGACGGCCACGCCTCCTCCCTCGCCGACCTGGTCTCCTCCGCCCTCTCATCATGTCCCGGCTCCAACAGCCTCCGCCCCGACCTCGTCGCCGTCACTCGCGGGCCGGGAATGTCCGCCAACCTAGCGGAGGGATTATCCCTAGCTAAGGGTTTGTCCGTCGCATGGGGCGTACCTCTCATCGGCGTGAACCACATGCAAGCCCATGCCCTTACCCCCCGACTCGTCGACGCCCTCAATGCCAGCGCCCTAAGCGCCAACGCAAACGCAAACGCCAACGCAAACCACGCCGACTCGAGCGAACCCAAGTTCCCCTTCCTCACCCTCCTCGTCTCCGGCGGCCACACCCAACTCGTCCACTCCCGCTCCCTAACCGACCACCGCATCCTCGCAAACTCCTCCAACATCGCAATCGGCGACGCCCTCGACAAGTGCGCCCGCCTGATCCTCCCTGAAGACGTCCTCGCCTCCTGCCCGGATGTCATGTACGGCCGAGCCCTCGAAGCCTTCGCGTTCCCCAACCCCGAGGACGCAAACGCCTACGTACCCCCGGCTAAGCGCGCCGACGAGATCGAACCCTACACTTCCCCGCACGGCTGGACTCTACATCCCCCCTTGGCGGGGACGCGGCGTCTAGCCTACGAATTCTCGGCGCTACAGAGCCACGTGCAGACCGTCTTCGCGAAACAGCCCGACCTCTCTACCCTCCAACGGCGCGCCCTGGCCATCGACATCATGCGTCTCGCCTTCGAGCACCTCGTCGGCCGCGTCCTTCTCGCCCTCGGCTCCGACGAGCAGCTTTCTCGCGACGTTTCGACCCTCGTGGTCTCGGGCGGCGTCGCCTGCAACAAGTTCCTCGTCAAGGTGCTTCGGTCCATGCTAGACGTTCGCGGGTACGGTCACATTGGCGTCGTGACGCCGCCGGTGGAGCTGTGTACGGATAACGCTGCCATGATTGCGTGGACGGGGTGGGAGATGTATCGGGCTGGGTATGAGTCGGCGCTGGATGTGAGGGTTTTGAAGAAGTGGTCTGTTGATCCTACGGCGGAAGATGGTGGGATATTGGGTGCTGAGGGGTGGGTTCGCAAGGAGAGGTGAAAAGAAGCGCCTTTCGTGTAATAACTTTGTATTATATACGGAAACTTGTATCATAGCTTGGCGGTTCGTGAGACTGGTACATGAAAAGCGAATATCATAGAACGTAAATATATATCATGAGTTTATCCCGGATTAACATAAAAAAGATGTTGTCAAATGCTCATTCCCTGTAACGCTCTTTTCTCTAACCAACATCTTGCTCTAAACATTTTATATATCTTCGTCTCAATCTCCAGCAAGGAAAACAAAACCAATAGGCTTTTCCTACTGTCACCTCACGAGAGCCCTCGCTCTGGTCCTCTCTTCCTCCGTCAAAACCCACAATATGCCATCTTCATCCTCTTCCCCATCCCCAGCACCGCTTCCCTTCACAACCTCATCCCATTCATCATCCTCCATGTTCACCACCATCAGCATCTGCGTAACCCTAGCAAACACCTCTCTCGTCGCATAGTTCCCCTTAGACACAGCGCTCACAACACCAGAGAAATCCCTCTCCATTCTCACTGCGCCAAAGGCACTGGTCCGGCCCGCGTAGCCCCACAGCCTCTTCTCGAGCTGCCGAGAGAGATTCCGCGCCGTAATGTCGAGCAACGCTCCGTACGTCTTGGGCGTCATGAGCCGCGATATGGGCCGCATGAGTTGATCCCAGCCGTGTTCGAACCGGCGAGCCACGAGGTCGTGGAAGGAACTCTCGTCTTCGTCGAGCTGTTGCGCGGCGTCGGCGAATTCCTCCTCGGTGAGAGAATAGTCTATGTCTCGGAAGGTATCGGAGAGGACCGGCCGGAGACGGAGCTTGACAACGTTGTGGAAGAGCACCTGGATGCCCTCGTTGAGAAGTTCGGTCGTCTTGGAAGTAAATGTGCTGAGGAGGTTGGAAAGGGTGGAAGCGACAAGACCGGCATCCCGCTCATTCGGGAAAGCGTCCCTTATGGCAGAGCTCCGCGAGACACCGTTCGGCTGTTCGGAGGAGACGCCGAGATTTGTTTGGATAATTCGGTTAAGGTATTCATTGGCCATGTCGAGACTGTTGATCAACACAATGAAAGATATGATTTTGTCTTCGGGAGGGAAGCCTCCCTGTACTAACGCCTTGGGGTACGACTCATCTCGCATCTTCCGCTGCACCATGCCGACGAAGTCCGCGCCCATCACCCGCCCTATCGTCGACACAACTGACGAGATGACCTCCCGCTGGCACGTGGCAAGGGACTTTTGAATGACTGCATTGACAATGAATATTACATCGTCCACTGCTAGTATGATGAATGGCTGACTGGCGTCGATGTGTCTGTTCAGGCTGAGAGAGAGGCCGGTAGGATATTCGTCAAGCTGGAATGCCTTCTCGACTGACCGGCGGAAGAAGAACGTACTCATGACATTGTACGGAGTCGTTAGCTTCGCCGACACCTTCTTGCTCAGATTCGACTTGGAAATGACGTCGGGCAGAGCCACCGTCTCCCGCTCGCCTTCCTGTACAGTAGTCTATTGCATATTGTTAGTTGACTGTTTATACAGCTCAAGAAAGCTGTGCAGAGAACCTTGGCCTAAAGACATACCTTGCATTTCCCTGCAATGAAGCGAGTGTAGAGTGACCACCGACTAAGCATAACGGAAATTTCGTTGAGGATGGCGTCTACCTCCTTCATATCAACACCGCCCTCATCCTCGCTACTTCGGACATTGGTCGAGGCACCCCCCGTTGCAGGCGAGTTTACTCGAGCCACGCCGCCGCCTCTTTGCTGGGGAAGGAAGCTTTGGACGAGGAAAGAAAACGGATAGCTCTTCACGTCTGTCATCCTCCGCTCCACGTTTCGTTCGTCGCTCCAGGTGTCAAGGATGATTCCGCCCTGAATATCGGCCTCCATTTGCAGCCTCTCGATGACCTTGACCATCTTCCCCTGGCCATAATGCCGTTCTACTAGACTGCCGTGGCCCTCGACAATCTGGGCAATGTGTTCGAACAGCTTCGTAAGGGCGTTGGCATAAAAGTAACCGTCCTTCCTACCGGTAGGCGCGTTCTTGAGCGTCGCTCTTGCGTAGCCGGCCACTCCCTGGCAGACGTAGCGTCCGTAGACATCAAGGCCTACATGCCCTCTGCCAATTAACGGAAACAACTTAAAGAACCTCGTAACCTTGGCATTGTCGCCATCGCTCGTCGCCTTCTCGAATTCCCTCAAGAACAAACTGCACAGGCTCTCCTTGGCATTCTCTAGTGTCACCCACGGCGGATCGGGCACCTCCACGCTCGGCACGATCTCCGCAGCAAACCCTCCACGAATAATCTCCTCGGGCACGTTGCCTGCCCTCGCGATATATCCCGCTGCTGCCTCCCAATCCTGCGGCGCGCCCATGGACCCGACGACGCCGTTTATGCAGGCCTTTAGCTCGGCGACCTGCTCGACGACGCCTAGCGTATCCTCGACCCGGCTTTTCTCCAGATCTAGCTCCTTCACCTTATCGCTGAGTCGTCCTGCCGTCTCCGAGGCGCCGGCCAGCATGTCGCTGCCGATTGTTCTTGTCGCTATCACTTGTGACCCCAAACCGGCCCTCAAAACATCGAGCCGGGCGAGCTCGCGGCCCAAGTCCACTTGAGAGGACACGAGGGCATCGAGGCGTGCAGTTACAGACGACTCGCGCTCGTGGAGGGCCGCAAGCGTGGTGCGGATCTCGGCGGGCGTGGTTGCATTGCGGATGTCTAGTGTGGGTGCGGGAGCCCTGGTCGCTATGCTAGATCGGCGGGTCGGATTGGGGCCGGGTTGGCGAGGGAAGAGGGCGGCGTCGCCGTTGGGGAACGTGGGCATTTCGGGCACCTTGCCGGGAAACGCATTGCGGTCCCGGAGGGCGGCTTTTTCGTACGGCGAAATGGCCAGTTCGCGGCCGGAGAGATTTCGAGGGGAGCTCGATACGTGTGGGCTGTAAGAGAGACCCGGAACAGAGTTCCAAGAGGTTGGTGGAATTTAAGGTCGGCGGTTACGAGGGAGCACGGGTGAGGTTGGGGTAGGTTTGGTGGGGGGAGCTTGAGGCTTCAATGCTAATTACTGTGCTGGCGTCAATATTTTGATCGATGGTACTGAGGTACTTCGTAATGGTGGTACAACTGAACGGTTGAGTGGAACTCGAGGTCGCCTGCCTGCCAGTTCACCAGACTGAGACTCAATCCCAACCCAGGCCCCTCGCCTTCCCGCATCGCTGGCCATACATGGAGTTACTTACAGTCAGGTTGCCTGGGCTGTTCAATGTTGTATTGATTTTTTTTCCGCTTTTTTTTTTTTTTTTTTTTTTTTTTTTTTTTCT